>QRFB01015214.1:1041-23364 GCA_008931105.1 Oenanthe javanica
AACTTGATTGTTTTATGTGTGTGCAGGGAAACAAGAAGAAAAATCTCTGGTATTTGGATAGTAGATGTTCAAGGCATATGACTGGAGATTTGTCCCTGCTCACAAAGTTTGTGGAAAAGGCTGGCCCAGGAGTTACTTTTGGAGATAACAGCAAAGGTTTTACTCTGGGATATGGCTCAATTGCAAGCTTTTCGCTCCAGACACGATTCTCATTTTGTAAGGGTTGTGCCCACTTTAGCCTCGAAGGCATTATTAATAACATTCCTAGCTTTATAGCACCTTAAAACATGTGTGTTTAGCCTAGAGTGGGCAATTCCTAAGTTCCTTTATGATAAAGGAACTTGATCAAGCCTGGATAGGCACTTTAATATGTATGCTTATTTGTTCTTTATGCTCGAAAAGTATGTTTTGTCAAATATACTAAGGCAAGAAAAAGAATAGAAAGGAGCACAGTTGGCACTTCAAAAATTTCCAGATTTATATGTTCTTTTATGTTCAAAAGGTATGTTTTTATCAAAAATGCTAATGCATAAAACAGAAAAACAGATAACAAAGAGGCTTTTATAAATAAAGAGTCTTAAGAGTACATAAATTAAAAACAGAAAGGGAATACAAGGAATAAAAGAAATACAGGAAAAAGAAAAAGAAACTAAGGGAAATCTTCAACATCTTCATCCTCCCTTGTCTTTTCTTCTCCCTCTGCTTCCTTCCTAGCATTTTCCTCAGCCTCTGGGGAAGACCATGTCGTCATGCTTATCAATAAAAGCATAAAAGTCATCCGACTCCAAGTACTCATCGATCACGACCTTTTTCCTGGCCCTAAGCTCCTGCAGCTCTGCGTGGGCCGCCACCAGTTCTTGTTCCTTCTCGAGCAGCTTCTTTTCCAAAACGACCACCTTTGACTCTGCTTTGGCCTTGCCCTTCCTTTGGGCCTTCTCCGAGAAGCGCCAAGTTTTGGCCTGGTGAGCCATGGTCTGAAAGTAAGTGTTGACCTGTTCAAAAAGAACGGCTTAGTAAGAAGTTAAGAAAATTAAAAAGGGAAAGGAAATGAATGTGTCTTACCATGGCAACATCTTGGGCCCCCAAAGTCTCGGCCTCTTCTATGTCCGTCTTCAGGACAATCTTGGCCTTGTCGACCGGAGGAATAGAATTCTGCGACCAATCGAGGGAGTTCAGAGTACTCCCAACGATGGTGTCTTGCCTCCTCAAACCCCAGCTGGGCCTCCAAGCAGCGGTGTCTGGGTTCTCATCCTCTTCGACCCGGGGCCTCTTTCCTTGGGCCTTATCACAAGGCTGAAGAAACCCAGGAAGATTGGGCTCCTTGATTGGGCCCTCAATAGCCTCGCGGGCTTTCCTCATCTTGTGGGTCTCTTGATCGCCCACGCCCAGGTGAAAAATTATATTTTCCGCCGCTGCAAAACAAACAAGAAAATAAACGACCGAACTCAGAAAAATCAAAAAGAAAGGACAAGGCAAGAACAGAAAATACCATTATCAGAAACGTTCGAAAGGCCCACGGCCTTTAAAGAAAACTCTTCTAATATCTTCCTGTGATGGGTCGAGCCCTTATCCTGGCCCAAGTCAGCAATAATGAGTTTCTCTTCGGGANATCGACCAGGAATCCTACACGACCAGGATTCAAATTAATCCAAAAACCGACTAGGATCCTAATCGAAAAACGACCAGGAACCCTACTCGATCAGGATTCAAAAGAGTCCTAGAATCGACCAGGATCCCAATTCGATCAGGATTCAAAAGAGTCCTAGAATCGACCATGATCCTGGTCGAAAATCGACCAGGAACCCTACTCGACCAGGATTCAAATGAATCCCAGAATCGACCAGGAATCCTGATCAACCAGGATTCAAATAAATCCAAAAACTGACTAGGATCCTGGTCGATTTTCGACCAGGAACCCAATTCGATCAGGATTCAAAAGAGACCTAGAATCGACCAGGATCCTGGTCGAAAATCGACCAGGATTCAAATAAACCCCATAATCGACCATGAATCCTGATCGACCAGGATTCAAATGAGTCTTAGAATCGACCAGGATCCTGGTCGAATTTGTCNTTGGATCAGGCCTGCATTCCCATCTTTGACTTTGCAGAACTTGGGCCTGAAGAGAGTTCCCCGATCTCCTCCTTCCCATTCTAAGTATAAGAAATCCCTCCGCCAATCTATGTTGTTGTCAGGCAATGATTTATTACAAAAGATTGGGCTCACCCCTGCCTATGATTGATGTAAATCCAACCCAATTTATTCGATGGATTGTTCTTAAATTGAAATATACTTCGAAAAATGGCAACAGAAAGGGGATAATTTTTTCTAAGGCACAAGACAATAAAACAGAGGAGGGTCAGCCATGAGTTTGGGCTCAATTGACACGGATTTATCCTAACTTCGGCCAAAAGCCTAGCTATAAAGTCATGAAATGGAAACCTAAGCCCACCTATAAGGGCATCTCTAAAGATACATAACTTATTGGGCCGCCANATCATTAAAAAATAATTTATAAGGCAAATAAATTATGGAAAATTCTCTAAAAATAGAGAAAAATTCCTAGAAATTNACAAATCTATATCCTGGTGGAAGTTTATACAATCTTATAAATTTATCACAATGGGCCTAGTTGGTGAAAGTACTAGAAAACCTAAAGGCGTCTAACTCAGCTAATGTAGGAAACTCGTCTCCCATGGTTTGAAGGAGATTAGAAAGTGAAGAAAAAGTGGAGTTTACGGTAACTATATTACCTCTTTTCGCCGCCCTGGCAAGGAGTCGTTGTTGAGCAGCATCCTGTTCCACCATGGATATTCAACATATGAAGATTTAAAGGGTGAAGGAGATGAAGATTGATCGGAGAGGACTCGCCGGAAATCGCCTTGACAAAATGAACTAGAGAGAAATTTGAGAAAAGTATACTGAGAAAGTGATAAGTAAAAAGTGAAGTTCTCACTTCACTGATTTATAGCCAAAGAAAACGGTAGTCCAACCGGTTAAACTTCCTATAGCCGGTAAAAATAAGGCCCATGAACTGGTTGGGTCTGGCAGGCATGTGGCCTAAAAATCGAGGAGGACTGAAACGCGTGAAAAATAGAAATGGGTTAAGGCCCATTAAGTCACAATCTAGGGGCCCTGTCAACTAGAAATCGAGATGTGAAATAAGTCGACCAAAAGTCTCATTCGACCAGGATACATTTTGCCACCAAAATCGACTAGGATCCTGGTCAACAATCGACCAGGAATCCTACACGACCAGGATTCAAATTAATCTAAAAATCGACTAGGATCCTGGTCGAAAATCGACCAGGAACCCTACTCGATCAGGATTCAAAAGAGTCCTAGAATCGACCAGGATCCCAATTCGATCAGGATTCAAAAGAGTCCTAGAATCGACCATGATCCTGGTCGAAAATCGACCAGGAACCCTACTCGACCAGGATTCAAATGAATCCCAGAATCGACCAGGAATCCTGATCAACCAGGATTCAAATAAATCCAAAAACTGACTAGGATCCTGGTCGATTTTCGACCAGGAACCCAATTCGATCAGGATTCAAAAGAGACCTAGAATCGACCAGGATCCTGGTCGAAAATCGACCAGGATTCAAATAAACCCCATAATCGACCATGAATCCTGATCGACCAGGATTCAAATGAGTCTTAGAATCGACCAGGATCCTGGTCGAATTTGTCTGGGATTCCTGGTCGAAAATAATATTAAAAAATGTCAAAAAAATCATTTAAAAATGATTTATAAGGCAAATAAATTATGGAAAATTCTCTAAAAATAGAGAAAAATTCCTAGAAATTAAGGAAAAATACCTGTGAGCACCAATAAATTATGGAAAATTCTCTGAAAATAGAGAAAAATTCCTAGAGATTAAGGAAAAATACCTATGGGTACCGATAAATTATGGAAAGTTCTCTGAAAATAGAGAAAAATTCCTAGGAATTAATGAAAAATACTTCATGAGAACTTGAGTAGCAAAGTCATGAATCTTAACTTCTACAAAGTATTGCACACTTTACAGAAATTGGGGGGCAAATGATATGGGCTAAAAGTAAACCCTAAAGACACAATTAATGCCACATTAATTGAACCTAGCCTGGTTCAAAAGGGAGCCTCAATTAATGAGTCTTGAAACCATAATTAGTAAATAAATTCGTAATTAATTGATTGGCTAAATATACAACTAATTAATTATGTCCAAATACATGGAAACTACTCCAAGGAATAGCCCCCAAGAAACCTCAATCAACAAGGAAATCTGTTCCTACTTGGAAACTACTTCTATCACAAGAAGAATCCAAAATTCTTCTAGAAGGTGGCCTACCCACCAAGGTTCCTAAACCTACTCTAATTCTAAGACTCTCTACGTCTATATAAAGGGCTTAACCCCTCATTCTTAGAACTACGTTTTGGCTTGATTCTCTAAACACAACAGAGATACGTAGGCATCTTGTGAGGGCGGAACCAAGCTACGAAACACAAGCTCAGCCATTAAAGCTCATTAAAGCTCGTTAAGCTCAGACATACATCGCATTAACTATACCCTAGTTTTTAATCCATAACACCACTGTATATAAGTTAGTGATTACTATAATGTTAAATATTGATTTGTGTAATATTAATTACTGATTTTTGTACTATTATATATTTAGTGACTTGTGTAGGTTAAATCAGTAGTTTGAGCGCGGATTTTGTATATTAAATATTTTTATAATATAAAATAAGTAATTTCAGGCTTTTATCATAAATTGATCTATTCTTTAATGTTCATATTATCGTATATTGTGTTCAAATTTCATATCTTAGTTTCATGAAACTTTATGATTGTTGATTGTTATCACTATTTTATACTACATCAATCACTCGTTTATACATTGTTAATCATTATATTATATATTAAAAATCATTGAAAATCAAAATAGACTGATAATCCTCCGGAGGTGATTGAGAAGCCGGAGATTACATAAGTGATTTGAGTGATAGAGAAGCAGGGGTGGACCCAGGATCTTAATTTGACCCGGGCTAGAAAAATTACATGAATATATAATGATTTTTTTGCATAGTTTCATCATTAAAAAAAACTTAAGGGTAAACTTTTTTTTACAAAAATACTGAATTTTTTTTAAAAATATTTTGCAAAAATACAATTTTTCAATTTTTTTTATAAAAATACAGTTTTACAACTTTGCAACCATATTTGCAACCGAAACCAACCAAAAATACAACTTTAAAATTTAGTCAAAATAATTATTTTTGGTTGCATAATACATTGCTTAACAAGCTGCACGATTAAAATTAAAATGCAACCGTAAATGCAACTAAAAGCAATTTCGATTATTTTTATGAAAAATAAAAAAATAAGTTGCATTTGGTTGCAAACCGTATTTTTGCAAAAAATTCAGAAAATCATAAAATTAAAAAAAACAACTTAAAAAGTAGTATTTTTGATAATTTCTCATAAAATTATAACTTATAAAAGGAAACATTAAACTTCTGGAAATTATGAATGTAATTATTGAAAGCATAAATTTCAAGTTAAACTATTTGTGATACGATGAATTGACATATTAGAGTAGTACTTTATTTGTATGCAATTAATACATATAGAATTTGGACTAGTTTCTTTTTATAAACGAGTACTTTTAACAAATAAGAAATCATGTTCTGAAACCTAATACTTAGCATTATGTTGTTTTTGAAATTTTTTTACACGGACTTCCCTTAATTTAACAAACATCATTAGTAATAATTTTTGAGAAAATAAAAAATCTAGCGGGCTGGGACCAACCCCAGCCCATACGTAAGCCTGTCCCTGTAGAGAAGGGTTGTGGAATCCATGGATGGGGTGATGTTCGCAAAGTATGCAAGAATGTGTGTATTTTATATATATACGGGTTAGACTCATTAATGAGTCTAGGTTTTAATTTGTTGGGCCGGTTATTTCTCATTTCTCATTTAGTCTATTTCTTATTTGAGTAAGACTCTATATATACATATATTTATAATTTACAAATAATTAATTCGTATATTTATATTCTTCTGAATATATTCATAAATTTTTTTTATGTTACAAAATTTTACTAGAACCTCGATTAAGTAATAATTCATAAAATAATAACCTCATTAAAATAATATTTTTTCCGGTCTCATTACGTATTTTTACTCTCGATAAAATAGCTTTTTTCCCCTTGGTTCCAAGGCTATTATTCTAAAGAGGTTTAACTGTACTTGAATTTATTTTATTTATATAATTTTTTATGAGATTTATACTATAAATCAAAACACACTATTTGAAAATTCTGAATATAGTGAAATAAAAAATTAAATAAGCATTGTATAAATATTTTAATATATATTTTTCGAAGATGAAAAAGTAAAAATACAGAGTAATAAGTATTGAAATCATATTATGGGTCAATAATAATATATTAAAAAATATAAATATATAAGGAAACTTAGATAAAAGTATCTTATTGTAAATTAAACGGGTTCGTGGATGCCAAGTGTAAAGTTAGATGTGAGATGAATGTATGAAGTTAATAAATTAAATATGAGAATATAAAATTTAAAATTGGTCTCAGATAATTTTATCTCAGATAGTGAATAAAATAATTATATTTTGTTAAATATGATATTTTGATATGTATAATTAAAATAATATTTACAAAAATTGTACATATCAAAATATCATAATTATCAAAATACAGTTGTTTTATTCCCTATCTGAGAAAAGTTACTTAAAATCAATATTAGATTACTTATTTTCATTAAATATATATGATACATAAATTAAATATAGTTCTAAAATAAATTAAGATACATATAAAATATAGTTCAATAACTTATTTTTAAATTATTTTTTTTCTGAATACAAATTTTTACATTCAATTTTTATTCAAAAACAGAAAATTGTAAAAATAAGTTATGCAACTATACGTTGGCGCCGTTTGAGATTTCTTAAACTTAAAATAAGTTACTTATTTTAAAAAAAATCTACATATTTTTATTTTTTTAAAGATAAATATTTATTTTAGAATTTTAAAACCAAATATTATTTTCAAAATAAAAAATAAATTACTTAGTTTCAGAAAAAATACATATATACATACTTTTTCTGAAAATAAGCACTTATTTTTTTAAAATAAGTGGAAACAAACGCACTCTTTATATGCACCTTAAAATGCGTGACGGACACTCTCTCAGAAATGTTAAGAATCAAATGGGACAGAGAGTATATATATATATATATATATATATATATATATATATATATATATTGGTTCCCCATTGAACCTACAATCCTATTTTTATTTAAATTCTATTTATTCACATTCTACTATTATGTCTCTATTTATTTTCATCCTACAATTTTATCTTTATTGAAATTCTTTCTCCAATCTTACTTATATTTAAATTTTATCTCTCTATTTATTTCCACCCTACAGTTTTATCTTTATTAAAATTCTTTCTTCAATCTTACTTATATTTAAATTTTATTTATTCACATACTACTATTATTTTACTATTTAAAATTTTCTTTTTATTTTCATTATACAGTTTTATAAATTCTATTTAATTTCATTTTATATATATTATCTCAATACTTTTTAAATTTAGTTTTAACAATCTCCCTTATTACTTTTTAAATTCTATTTATTTCCATTCTACTATTATATCCCTATTTAAAATTTTCTATTTATTTTCACCCTACAATTTTATCTTTATTTAAATTTTATTTGATTTCAATATTTTTATATTATCTCAATATCCTTTAGATTTATTTTTTAATAAAATTAAAATTTACCGAACAAATACGGCTCTATTTTCACTAAATTATTAATTTCAGTGCTCTTTTAGTTATAGTTAATAATCATCTTATTAGTAAAATGGTAATAGTTACGTGAAGTACTTAAATAGAGTACTATAAGAGACATATTTTGTTATAATATATTGTAGAGGACATATAAGTCTCCGATTAATATTCTATTTAAGGGTACTCTACTTAATATAACCCAAAGAAAATTATATTTATGAATAAGTTAATTTTATCTATACTTCTAATTTTTATTTTTATTTAATATTTATTATTTACTTTTATTATATTATAGAAACATTCTTTAAATCTATTTTTTAATAAAATTAGAATTTAGCTATCAACTTTCTTTATATAAACTTACGTATGCAAAAACCGATTAATTACAATCCAACTATTACACTAATATATATATATATATATATATATATATATAATAATTTAAATAAAATTATATTATATTTCAAACTCTTTTTAATGGTATTCGGTCATACAAAATTACCAATTTTTTGTACTAACATGTTTTTTATTATTTATAATTTCTGATTTTACCCTATGATTCTATACATATTTAAATTTTAAACGGATTCATTCCACTGCTCAAGTAAACAAAATACTCGAGTTTTTAAAACTTTTTTAAAATTACAAAAATACCAAAGGATAAAACTTTTTTTTGCAAAAATACTGGGTTTTTAAAAATATTTTACAAAAATTCGAATTTTAAAAAAAATTACAAAAATACGTTTTTTTGTTTTTTTTTTACAAAAATACGGTTTGCAACTTTGCAACCATATTTACAACCATTTGCAAATATGGTTGCAAAGTTGCAAACCGTATTTTTGTAAAAAAATGGTATTTTTGCAATTTTCAAAAAAATCTTATTTTTGCAAAATATTTTTAAAAAAGTCAGTATTTTTGTAAAATATTTTTTATCCACGGGTATTTCTCAAAACACCCCTAAAACTTTTTAATGAGATATAGTAGTACCAATTTTGATATAAAATTTAATCATTTTTGAACTTTACCAATTTGTTTTAGATTGTGTTTGGAAACCTTGATTTCATTTCAAATGATGGATTTCAAATGACAAAATTTGAGTTGTCATTTTAAATTATTATATTTTTACTAATATTTAAATTCCATGGAATTCAAATAAAATCCAAATCCAAATTTTTATGATTACCCAAACATGTCATTTGATGAAATCCTGAATTTCAAATGAAATCCATGTTCCCAAATAGACCATAATGATTTGTAGATTACAATCAACATATACAATTTTACTAATCATTATAAAATTGATCGTAATATATATGATCAATATTAACCATACACGTATTATAACTATTATAACTGATTTGAACTGTTTTAAGATATCAAAAATAATTTGTATATCTATATATCTATATAATATATTAACATGTTTGTTTCAGTCATATAAATTTATTTTTTATATGTTAACCGTGTGGGTTCATTACGTTACTATTATGTTAAAAATATAAATAAGGAACGAATATAAATTTTATTTATTTGTTTAAATAATAAAACATAACAAAAATTTATTTTTATTGAACAATTTTAATTAAGCCCGTGCTTCGCATAATTAGTAAAGTATATATTTGTATGGTTGAAAGTAATTATTAAAATTCTGGAAATGTGACAATTGAAATGGATGAGTATGACCTTGAACCACTGAAGCTCGCGTTGCATTTGCAAAGCTGCACCAGTGACCGTATTGAGGCGATGAGGAGGCGCTAACTTTCCTGCATAGTGCAGTGAATTCTCTCCATTTTGGCTATCTGCCACTACGTACGCCTTATGGCCTGACATTTGATATACGAGGTTGTACACTTTCTCCTGGCAATCCATCTATATTGTACCAGACAATGCCTGGATACTGATGGATCCACTCTTCTATAAGCTCATGAATGTCATGTTTTACTGCTGTTGATATTGCCGTTCCCAATACCTCCCAAGCAGTGGCATGATTAACCTTCCTTATTACGGCTGAGCACATTTGTTTTACTAGTTCTTCTGCCTGTATGTGCTTTACTTTGCTGTCATGAATCTGCTTGATATGTGGTGCTGCAGTGATATCATGTTATAAGTGAGCAATTAATTACGTTAAACCTAATGGAGACAATTTCTTGAAATTCTGAATAATATATCTTCTTATAGAATGAATTAATATCCATAAGCTCGTTTAAAAGATTTAGAGGTTTTGGTGGTAGTCTCGTAGGCACGTTTAACTTTTGAAAATATTTGATAAAGTTTGAACATTAATGTTATCAGTGTTAGAGATCAATGATTTAGTGCTAAATTTCCTACCTAAGTATTGAAGTATGCTCCAAAAAGAAATATTGAAACCATAGCCCGCTGAAAACAGACAAGTAGAAAGTATTAGTATGAAGATAAGTATAGCTCAAATTCACATAGGTTAAATATTCAGACTTTTAGTTCGGTTTTGCTTTCTGATCGTCTCTGATATTCCCACCATAGGTGACTCCGGTGCTTTCTCCCGATTAACAGGGATCCCTATTAATTGATTACCAAACAAGAAGAATGAAATATGACGTTGTGTTTCAATAGAAAATAAATTTACCTATAAACGAATCTTCAAGGCACAGCATTGAATATTGATCACCATAGGTTTTTTACCCTTTGCACAATGATTTTTACCCTTAATTATATTCACATATGCAATATGTGTTTTTAGAAGTTTGACCTCCATGACTCCAGTGCTTTCTCCCAATTAAACAGGGATCCCTATTAATTGATTACCAAACAAGAAGAATGAAATATGATGTTGTGTTTCAATAGAAAATAAATTTACCTACAAAACGAATCTTTAAGGCATATCATTGAATATTGGACACCATAGGATTTTTATCCTTTGCACAATGATTTTTACCCTTAATTATATTCACATATGCAATATGTGTTTTCAAATTAAAGTTTGACCTCCATGAGGCCACATGATAGTATAGTCGAAACCTTCAATGTATAGTATATAAATATATGAATACGATGATATGAGAAAACGACTCACATGAATAGATGACTCGTTGCCAAAATCCAAACCCACTTCCACTTTGGAATGACTTGTGTTTTGCTGCTAGTATCTGTAAGCTGGTATGTGAATTGATAATATTTTTCTCTGGCACCATGTCTGGGTACTTTTCCACTAGATACAGAGCAACATCTGACAAGATCCACCCATCGTGCATAGACAGAAAGAAAGAGTCAACTTGCAGTACTTGCGAAATCTTGGAAAGTAATGTCACATACTATTACTAATACGGAGTAGCACAATAATAATAATATTCTAATGCTACAACAATAACAAATAGATTTATTTGTTGTAATCATGAACGACATTGAGTTTTTATGAAATTTTATCTGTTATTCAGAAAACAAAATCTAATATTCTCGAGATTAGACACAAGTTATTTATGGAAAACAACACGAACATACCATAGAAATCAGCTGAGATACTAAACGAAAGAAGATCAGCACCATGTGCTCCCCGGTAGGGACTAGTTCCATCCTCTCCAACCACATCCTTTGTCATCTCCAGCAAATATAACAATGTCTCTCTCTCCCCGTGCATTGCTGCTAACTTCAATGCGGTTTCTCCACAATTATTATTAATCTGAGTCATTTCCGGGTTTAAACTGACCAATAGTCTTACATCTTGTATATTCCCTACCTTAGCAGCGTATTGGAGCGGAATGCTCCCATAAAAGTTACCAGTTACTAGCATCTCTGGATTAATTTTCATTATCTGCTCTACTAACTGTTCGACAAACCGGTGGGAACTGTTAGTTCCCACCGCTATGTGCAGAGTGGTTTCCCACCAGTATGTAATGAAGGCGTTTAAGTCTTTTTTCTCTTCTTCAAAAATGCGTTTTGCTGTTTCCCAGTCGCCTTGTATTGCTGCTTTATAGATTGGAATACACTCGATCACGTGGTCGTAATTTGCCATTGGAGAGCTCAAGTTTCACAGAGTGATTATGTGTTAAAACCTTGGTATGTTTAGGGATCTTGTTAAGAACATTCGTTGTGATGTATAGATCAAGAGATAAATGCCGGGCTATGCAGCAAATTGAACGACATGGGGCTGCTGGGGGTCCAATTTTTAATTAAAAATCAGTTATAAATATGTAAAATTTCAACTAATGGAGTGTTGGATTTTATAAAAGAATTGAATACATGTTATATAAATGTCTGATTTGCATATAAAATCATGAAGAGTTTTATAAGTTGAAATTAGTCAAATATTATCTTAGCTCAATCATGTCTTCGGTCAGATTGAGTGGCTTAGCAATGTTATCCATCGAAAGAAATCTAATTGAAAATTTAGATAATGATATCCCTATCATAATAATTTCTCCAAGCTTTATCGTGTCAATTTATATTTGTTTAGTTGTTTGTAGAAAATTTTGAGTCTATCTCTTATTACACTGGTGGTTGTGATTATTAATGCAGTGACACTGATGGTTAGGATCCACAGTGTTCACAATCGACAGAATGTTACTATATATACCTCCATACTGGAGTATTTTACAGAAGCTATATAATCCCATTCTGTGTAATCATTTACAGTTGAAATATTATTTGAAGTAATTGGAATCCAAGGTCTTAAATCACCATATCTTATTTTCTGCTATTCTGATGTCAAAGTTGTAAACTAATCATTTTTCTGTGTCTTAGTACTTTGGCCAATAATGTTTTGTCTAATGAATGGCACATTTTTATGATTATTGGCGCTAATTATCTTAGCAATGAATCAAATCTCTCGCGTAGATTCTGCGCAACCTTCTCACAAAGACAGAGTACGAGAGATGATTAGTAGTTTTTTCATCGTCGTTGTGAACAGTTGGGTTTGATTTGTGGAAACTACAGAGTACGAGTACTATTGGTGAGAGTAGAATGGAGGCGATCCTTCTATATCTCACGAGTTAGCATTTAAGATTGAGTTAGCATTTAAGTTTGGGTTCAGGGCTGCAATTTCCCATTAAAATAAAGATTTAGGTTGTGATTGTTATGGTTTACGGTGTCTGTCTTCTTGTTTTTTTGGAATCACATGTAGATTCACAGCAATATGAACATATTACATGTAACTCATGTTTAGAGCAACACGAACATGTTACATCTAATTCAGGTGCACATCAACAACACAGAGTATAGAATGAAGAAACGCAGAGTATCATCAGAATTAAGAATATATAGAAACTTATACCATGTTGGGAAGATCTTCTTTTATTAGGTGCTTTAATCATTGCCACATACAACATCAAACATGAGCTACTGTGTAAATAAAGCCTAACTGAGTATTATTCAA
Source organism: Oenanthe javanica (assembly GCA_008931105.1). Classification (NCBI taxonomy): domain Eukaryota; kingdom Viridiplantae; phylum Streptophyta; class Magnoliopsida; order Apiales; family Apiaceae; genus Oenanthe; species Oenanthe javanica. Next base: position 14,212 of record QRFB01015214.1, read on the forward strand.
ATAAAATAATGGTATATATTTAAACATGTATATTTTTTTACAGTTCTGAACAAGAAAGAACAAGCCTACTCCACCCCTCTAGTTGTACGAGGAAGAAGAGGCAGTAATTTAATGGAAATGAGGACATAACTCAAATTGTCGATAATCTGAACTCCTCGTGAATAACAATAAATTTTCATTTAATAGTTACCCTATAGTGAAAAACTTAATCCGTACTTAAGTTTTTTGTTTCTTACTCTATAAAATCTATATCAGTTCATCGTTCAGAGACACAAAGTGTTACTTTTAATAGTATCAACAACACAACAGATTACATGATTGATGAATGAAACCCGGTTCAAAATATTTGGTTAACTTACCATGAAAATTTAATAAATCTAATGAAGCAACAAGTTGTTCTGCTTGTAGAAAATGCCTCTTCCATATGTAGAGCGAACCATTTCCACAAGTAGTGGATACTGCAACAACAAAAACAATGTCACTGGAATACTAGCTAGTAGAATAACCGGTGCCGCAANAACTCAAATTGTCGATAATCTGAACTCCTCATGAATAACAATAAATTTTCATTTAATAGTTACCCTATAGTGAAAAACTTAATCCGTACTTAAGTTTTTTGTTTCTTACTCTATAAAATCTATATCAGTTCATCGTTCAGAGACACAAAGTGTTACTTTTAATAGTATCAACAACACAACAGATTACATGATTGATGAATGAAACCCGGTTCAAAATATTTGGTTAACTTACAATGAGAAAATTTAATAAATCTAATGAAGCAACAAGTTGTTCTGCTTGTAGAAAATGCCTCTTCCATATGTAGAGCGAACCATTTCCACAAGTAGCGGATACTGCAACAACAAAAACAATGTCACTGGAATACTAGCTAGTAGAATAACCGGTGCCGCAATCCACTGCATTTTATCGTGTAGCACAAGAGATAGCGTTGCACTGAATGCAACCATTGTAGCAGCTATTGATATAAACAATGAGATTAGTCCGAGCACCAATCTCTTTGGTAAAGCACCTAAAAAATCCTCTTCTGCAAAACGTGAATTAAGTACTGCTAGCAACATCATAACAGAGGTTGATGATGAGAATAATGCGATCGCATCTGATACGGCGAAGAGAATAAAGACCGCATCATTTAAAAACAGGGCTCTGCCATTGTTGTCGTTTCCTCCTGGTGCTGTAAATATAGCTGCAAATGCTATGGTAACAATAAGAGCAGCTACAACAGTGGCTGATGAAGATGTATCCTTCATCCATTGCTTTGCTTCTTTGAGTAGCTCCTTGTGTTCACTACTGAATACCATTCTTGGTGTGTTTTTTCCAGAGTTTAAGTGTCCTTTATACGAAGGTATCACAAACTGTTCAACTTCCTGCACAACGATAAGTATGTTCAAGATGGTGTGTCCCTCCCATATATCAAAAAAGGTCAAAATAACTTCCAGCCTTTAATCAGACGCATTTTAATTAACTCGAAGCAGACACTTAAATGAAGTGGCTTATCAGCTCACTAGACGACCTTACAGTGGTTAAGATGACATATAATTAGGCGCTTAATTAAATCATATTATCCTTCAAGTACTATCTCATATAAGAGATGACTTCCTGGAGTTTAGGAGTGGGAAGTACTATCTCATATAAGAGAAGACTTCCTAGAGTTTAGGAGTGGGCTTACCGGACAAGAATGTAATTCATAGAACACATATTTGTGTGATTATGTGTGGTTAAATGTAAGCCGAAAAACTATCTAGAATTTAATAACTGAAATTTATGAGTATCACCTTGAACCATTGAAGCTCGCGTTGCATTTGCAAAGCTGCCCCAGTGACTTTATCAAGGCGATGTGGAGGCCCTAACTTGCCAGCAATATGCAACGCATTTCCTTCAAAAGCATATTCTGCCGATGTGAACACCTTATGCCCTGACATTTGATATACAAGGTTGTACACTTTCTCTTGGCGTTCAAGAATTGCAGCCATGAACAAGTTCATTCCTTTAATTTTGCACTTGACAACTACTGGATAGTGAAGGCAGCACTGTTCTATAAGCTCATGAATACCATATTTTACTGCTGTGGATATTGCACTTCCAAATATATCCCAGGCTAGTTTTTCGTCGCCTTCGTTCATAACAGTTGAGCACATTTGTTTTACGAGTTCTTTTGACTGTATGTGCATTACTTTCCTTTCATGCATCTTCTTGATATGTGGTGCTGTAGTGATAACAAGTTACAAATGAAACGTTTAATATCTTTAAACATAATGGTGTGTTTGATTACAAGGATTATAAATCAGAGACTATTTCTATTTGCCTCAAATAACCATTATTTCTGTTTCAAATAAATTCCAAATATACGTATGTGTATATATAGTTATCTAACGGTGCTCTATAGCTCAGCCGAGGAAGACTCGTTAAGCTCATTCTCTCTGACAGAATTAAGTCCATCATATTACTATAAAAGATTCAACATGGAAGAGCAAATAGTAAACATTTGTTACTCCCTCCGTCCCTTTTTAAATTTTTTTTGTTAAAAAAAATTGTCCATAATTACTGTCTTTCTTTTTTCCCAAAATAATTTTATAATTTTTTTAAAGAATACCCTTATATTAATATTTCCAATGTTTGACTAATTCAAACATATAAATAATTCAACTTAATTTAGTGCAATTATGAATTAGGGGTGAGCATTCGGGAATTTGGATATATACATATTGGATCAAATCAAGCCTACTATACTGTATTTACTTGTCATGTTATGTAACACATCTAGAACTTCTGTAATAGGTTGGTGACTTAGTTCGATGTATATTTGCAGATATAAGTATGTTTCTATTGCAATTCCAAATTATATTTGATAGTCAAGAATAAAGTCTGATAGAAGATTCAAAATGGATCATGCATCAAGACAAAGAAGACTTCATCAAAATAAGGAATGCAATATGAGTATTCTTCTAAGTCAAATAGCCAATCGAGAAGTCACCCTGGTAGAGAAGTCAGATGTGCAACTGGTAGAGAAGTCAAATGTGCAACTGGTAGAGAAGTCTCAAAACACTCAATGACTCATTATTCGTTCGAGAAGTCAAGGAATTGAAGTCATTCGAGAAGTTTCAAAATGTATTCATTCGAGAAGTCCAGTAAACAAATCGAGAAGTCAGCTAGTGAAGCAATTGAGAAGTCTAAGGAAGAGGCCAATCGAGAAGTCTGTGGTAATAGACCATTCGAGAAGTCTAGTATGATCGAGAAGTCAACAAAGCCATATCTAATCGAGAAGTCTAGGCAATCGAGAAGTAATAAGTCAAAACTAATCGAGAAGTATCAGGAGTATTCGATCGAGAAGTCTATGTCATGACTTCTCGAAGTGAAATCAGTTGAGTATTCGATTATTTCAAGAAGCTAGTTTCAATTAGATTTGCAGAAGAACAAGGCAACTAATTTGAAGCAATGTCTTGATCAGAGTAGTCAAACTTGTAAAGATAGTGACAAGTCTACAATGAAGCTTGAAAGAAGAACAAGATAAAGACAGAAGATAAAATGTAGCTGGGATAGACTGTCAAAAGAAAGACTTAGCTAGAAATAGAATAATGTATAATGTAAAGTTTCTTTTGTCTATTTCTAATTTTAGCTAACTGACCTATGAAAGCATGTGCTAATGAGACATGTTGTCTATATAGCAAAGAACACATTTTTCATAGGTTAACAAGTTGAATATTGTCATTGTATTCACTCCTTGTATCTTTCAAGAACAAGAAGCTGAGATTCACACCAAGAATCTCATACAATTTCAATTCTAATACAAATTATATTGAAAGTTAAATTTGTGTGTCTGTTTTATTTACTTCCGCAATCTTTGATAAACACTACTCAGATTAACTTAAGCTACAAACAGATTCAATCATTCATAGTTCATACAAGCAAAGTCGAAAAGAATCAATTATACATTCACCCCCCTGTATAAGTTTCTATTACTCATTCCTAACAATACCGAATTGAAATTAATATGGATATCCAAATTTCCAAATAGATAAATTTTCATATCCAAATACCGAACTCAATTATTTTTTGTCAGAAACCGAACCAACATTTTAATTCGGTTCGGATTCCAAAATATCCAAAAAACCAAATTTTATAAAAAAAACGCAAAAGTGGCTAAAGTAAAATGTTAAATTTTGTAAATTAAATAATTATTTTAAGTCCAAATATAAGATTGTGTCTCTTAAATTTGATTAGGTATTAGAAGAAATAAAATAAGGAATCATTAATTTACCAAAACTAAAATAAAATAAATAATAATTCAATGACTTCATTGAGTAAATCATGACTCTACGAAATTATGAATACAAATAAGTTATATTTGATAAATATGTAATGAAAAAGATAAAAATTATATGTTGATATTGTTTATCTTGTATAAATCACAATTATAATTAAAATGTATGTAAAAGAATTATATATATATTATTTAAATTAATTAATTTGGACTTATAGGATAATTTGGATAATTAAAAAAAACTGATATTCCAAAATAATCTAATATGCATTCCAAATACCGAATCATATTTTATCGGATCGGTATCCAAATTAAATTATTTCGAATTTATCCATTGGCTATATGAATATCCAACCAAATACTCACCCCTATTATGAAGTGTTCGAAATTAATAGGTCTAAACCGTAATCTTCTTAATTATTCAAGTATTGCAATATTATTATGTCTACAGCTTAATCTTCTTACCCAAGTATTGCAATACACTCCAAAAGGATGAGATAAACCCATAGCATGCTGAAATGTAAAAGCAGAACTTGTTAGTACAGTAGTACATACACAAGTAACAACAAACAAGTATAACTCTGCAAGAGTTCGCAAAGATCAACAACATATTTACCTTGGTAAGATCGGTTTTGGGTTGTGATTATAATCTCTGATAGCTCGTTAATAGGGGACTTCAAAGCTTTCTCCGCGTCGACAGGGATCCCTTATTTTATCAGTCAATCAAATATATATAACATTAATTGGTTGCGCGTGTTGACATAAAATATTGAAAAATCTAAGACATTTTAGGAATTTTTTGTCAAGGAAATTTTAGGAATATTTAAATACATGAAATATATGCTGATTGTAAGAAGAAACAACTCACATGAATAGATGATTCGCTGCCAAAATCTAAGATTACTTCCACTTTGAAAAGCAGTAGGTTTTGCGGCTAGTATTTGTAAAGCGCTTGTCAAGTCTTCGAAAATCGTACTTTNCCGAAAATTGTACTTACCCCTGTCACTTGTAGCGGGTACTTTTTAACTAGATACAGAGCCACATCTGCATGCCCAAGATCCATCAGCCTTTGAAATATAATCCCATACATGCATTTTCTTTGAAACTATCTTATACCATTAATGGTTGGGAAACAACCAACGTGAAAAATTCAGGGTACATATATTTTAAATTACATCAATCGGCAATATATATAAAAACAAGTAATCATTCTTGTTGAATTACATTTAAACAAAATAAATAATAACAAAGTCTGAGTTTTTAGTTCCAAATAATTAAAATCAAAATTTAAGTCTAATGAAAATATCCAAAAAAAGTAAAGAATCAAATCATGATATAATAGATTTTTTTTTTGGCCACGATGATATAATAGAATATAAGTACATACCATTATGATATCTAGGGTTTGTGGCTTTGTGGAATTAAAATTCAAGGGTTATGATATAATAAAGAAGAGAATATTTGATTTTTTAAGGAGAGGGGCCATGGAGAGGAAGGGGAAAAATGAACAGATCTAGGTTATGATATATTGATATGTATTTATATATTTAATACTTAGTCTCAAATTACTTGTCAACTTTGATTTTTACGCGTAATTTAAGATGAATTGAACGCATACTTATATAAATTATTTTAAATTTTTTCTTTTTATGTATAAAACTTTAATATTTGAATTTTTATTCGCAAAAAAAATTAAAAATTATATAACTATGCGGTTAATGCACCTTAAACTATGCATAAAAGTTAAAGTGAACAAGTAATTTGGGACGAAGGGTACAAAATTATGTACAAAATAATGTTTCAAAATGATGCGATAATGATAGTGCTTTTCTAATATTCAGAAAGAAAATAATAATACAAAATAAATATATAATGTATGATAAATATTTATATATTTATAAAGGATGAGGGAAAATATTCAGTTCTCTTTTTGGCAACATGGAAGTTAAAAAATTAAACTACAACTTCAAAAGCTTAAACATCATGATTTTGCGGCATGAAAAAGAGTTTTTATATTTATAAATGCTATATTATTGAGAACAATTCGACTCTGACTTATCAAAAAAAAATTAGAACATATATTTATTTATAGAGAAAAAGGAACATAATATATATCTTAGGTAATTTCCTAAGATCTTAGTATAAAATAATAGTATATTAGTAAAATTTAAAATGAATCCTGATTTTTAAAAAATTCCCCTACCAGCATATAAAATCCTATGTATTTTAGATAACTTATCTAAGATGTATCTTACGCTCCCTAATCTCTTATTTATAAAGTTATAAGTAAAATTATTAAAAAATATTTATAATTAAAATGGAAGATTTTTTAATAATTTTCTATTCATAATTAATTAAATAATTTTTAAAGAATTTTATAGTTAAATATTACAAAATTCAAATTCATTCATAAGAATGTAAATTTAAAAACTATATTTAATAAATTATATAAATTTTGTAAAAACTACTCCATCCATCCAAAATTAGCAGTCACTTTTGATATAAAAAAATTATCTCATAATAGATGTTCATTATCCTATTTCTAATCCTTGACTAGATTATTGGTATTTGTACAAATAATTAATGAAATGAAGTTATCATTTAAATTATGCATTGAAACTATCTCAACCAATGCAATTAATATGGATACAAATGTATAATAACTTTTATATTAGAATTTCTTATATGGGTAATTTTTTCAAAAGTGACATGTAAAATGGGACGGAGAGAATATAATTTTTCAAATAATTTATGTATATACAATAAATAGGATTTGCCTACTTAAAATTTAAAAGTAAATAATATAATTCAAAATGCAAAATGATTATAAGTTGGTTGGCTTAAATTTTATATAAGTTGTAAAATTTATAAGATTTATAATATAATTTATAATGTTTTATAATTTATTGTATAATTATATATATATATATATATATATATTATTTTTCATTTTACTATTATATATATCTTTCAATGAATATATCATATGCTTATAATAATATAATATTATTTTATAATATAATTATGTAATGTTATTATAAAAGTACGAACTGAGTATTTAAAATTTAAAAATAATTATGATGTGTCATAAATAATTATTTAAAATTTAAATTTATAGAATATTATAATGTTATTATAAGAGTATGATATATTAATTAAAAGATAAAATAGTAAAATGATATAAACAATTATATATATATATAGGGAGAGGTTCAAGAGAGAACCTCCTTAACGAGAGAACCAAAGACCTTCTATATTTACATTGTTTTACTCACAATCTAACAGAATTTTCATTTAAAAATTAAGAGAATTTTACTTTAAAAGAATCTACGATCATTATTAAAAGAATCTACGATAAGGTCTCCTGAGGATCTCTCTGAAACCTTACCCATATATATATATATATATATATATATATATATATATATATGTAGCAATCTAGTGAGAATTTTTTATATAGAGTTATAGAGAGAATCAATATATATACACACAAAATACATATATTTATCTTATTATTTATCAAATATAAGTATAAAAAAATTATAAATGTAGTAATATAAATTTTTCCTTCGAAAAAATATTAAAAATCACTCATTAAAATTTAAAAATAATTTATTAATTCTATAATAGAATCAAACCCATGAGTGATTCTACAGTAGAATCTAACTAAAAATTAATTTTTTCTCTTACTTTTTAATGATTAATATTTTTAGTTAATTTTTATGTAGCTTATAAGCTGAAAATTTTATATTTATGTAGAATTAAGCTGAAAAAGTTGGTATATATGTACTTTTTCTGAAAATAAGTAACTTATTTTCAAATTTGAAAATAAGATTTGGTCTTAAATTTCTAAAATAAATATTAATTTTCAAAAAAAAAATATGAAAATACTTTTTTAAAAAAAATAACTTATTACTTATAAGTTAAGCCAAACACCTCATATATATGACTAATATTTTTATGTAGAATCAAAATTTAAAATTATTTATAAAATTCTATATTAGAATCGAACAATTCTCTATGTAGCTCTGTATAAGAGTTGTTCTCTCTAGAATAATGACATATATATAGAGAGAGAGGGTAAGGTTTTAGGGAGACCATCTTTATTAAGAGACCCTAGAGACCTAGATCTTCACCATTCATTCTACATTATCTAAATACATTTATTAATACAAAAAATAATGACAATCTTGTAAATATCTACAATCATTAATGATATCTACTAATTCTATTATGTATTATACCAGAACTATACGATCTAGATATGAAATCTTCTTGAGTAACACAATCATCCATGAAGATTTGATTGAAAACACAATCTTCTAATTATGGTAAGGAAATTATGAGTAAGAAATATAAGTATTTTGTTAATTATTTTCATAAATATTCTACCAATTATTTTAGAATAAGTTTCAATAATAATTTATAAAACACTTAAGAGAATCTTAATATTATTATTTAATATAAATAAATTGCAATGAATTTTATTTTTAAATAATTAAAGAAATATATTGAAAAACACTTCTCTTTCTTTGGCAGACGGTTTGTCTTATTAGTACACTAAAANTAAATAATTAAAGAAATATATTGAAAAACACTTCTCTTTCTTTGGCAGACGGTTTGTCTTATTAGTACACTAAAATATTAATATTTTAATGACTAGCTATTAAAATTAAAAAAATGCTAATTATTTAAAGTAAAATTCAATAATACTTAGTAGATCATTATAATGAAAATAATTTACTTCACATCCAAAATTTATTTTCTTATAATTTTTTATTTTTAATAATATTTACTAATTATTATAAAGAAAAAATGTTAGGAATATATTAATTTGATGATGTACAAAATACTAGAACATGATTTAGCACAGTCTA
>QRFB01015215.1:3329-21810 GCA_008931105.1 Oenanthe javanica
GGGAAAATAATTGTCTTAGTAATATTTTTGTGAGAGCATAGAGATAGAGAGAGTTGCTGTGATAAACACAGAGAAGCTGCTAGGGTTTGTGTACATCCTAGGAGAGTTTTGTATTCACAAATCAATAATACAAAACAGTTCTTATTCATATCTTCGTGTTTGAGTTTGTTATTAATTTGATTTTAAATCGGGCAGAAAAGACACACAAGTATTCAACCCCCCCTTCTACTTGTGCAACTGGGAAAACAAGACTTCATTCTTTACTCATTCGAACTTAGCAACAATTTGTAACTTCATTCTTGACTCCTTTGAACATGGAAATAACTCGAAAATACTTGTAAGATCATTCTTGGCTCATTTGAATAAGAAAATAATCCATAACAATTTGAGACTTCATTCTTGAGTCGTTTGAACTTCGCAACAATTTATAGCTTCGTTCTTGACTCGTTTGAACTTGGAAACAACTTGTAAAGTCTTGTAGGATCATTCTTGGCTCATTGGGCATGAAAACAATACGTAACAACTTGTTACTTCATTCTCGACTCGCTTGAACTTGGAAACAACTTGTAGCTTCAATCTTGACTAGTTTGAATATGAAAACTACTTGGAAAATCTTATAGAATCATTCTTGGCTCATTGGAACATGGAAACAACTTATAAACTCTTGTTAGATCATTCTTGGTTCATTTGAACATGAAAACAATTCATAACAATTTGAGACTTCATTCTTGATTCGTTTGAACTTGGAAACAACTTTTAGCTTCATTCGTGACCCGTTTGAACTTGGAAACAACATAAAAACTCTTGTAAGATCATTCTTGGTTCATTTGAACATGAAAACAATTCATAACAATTTGAGACTTCATTCTTGACTCGTTTGAACTTAACAACAATTTATAGCTTCGTTCTTGACTCATTTGAACTTCGAAACAACTTGTAAAGTCTTATAGTATCATTATTTGCTTATTGGACATGAAAACAATTCGTATCAACTTGTGACTCCATTCTCGACTTGTTCGAACTTGGAAACAACTTTTAGCTTCAATCTTGACTCTTTGAATATGAAAACAACTTGGAAACTCTTATAGAATCATTCTTGGCTCATTTGAACATGAAAACAATCCATAAAAATTTAAGACTTCATTCTTGACTCTTTTGACCTTGGAAACAAATTGTAGCTTCATTCGTGACACATTTCAACATGGAATCAACACATAAACTCTTGTAAGATAATTCTTGGCACATTTGGACATGAAAACAATCCATAACAATTGGAGGCTTCATTCTTTACTCGTTCGAACTTGGCAACAATTTGTAACTTCATTCTTGACTTGTTTGAACATGGAAACAACTGAAAAACACATGTAAGATGATTCGTGGTTCATTTGAAAATTAAAACAATCCATAATAATTTGAGACCTCATTCTTGACTCGTTCGAACTTGGCAACAATTTGTAGCTTCATTCGTGACTCCTTTGAACATGGAAACAACTCGAAAATACTTGTAAGATCATTCTTGGTTCATTTGAACATAAAAATAATCCATAACAATTTGAGACTTCATTCTTGAGTCGTTTGAACTTGGTAACAATTTATAGCTTCGTTCTTGACTCGTTTGAACTTGACCACAACTTGTAAAGACTTGTAGGGTCTTTCTTCGCTCATTGGACATGAAAACAATTCGTAACAACTTGTGACTTCATTCTCGACTCGTTCGAACTTGGAAACAACTTGTAGCTTTATTCTTGACTCGTTTGAACATGAAACCAACTTGGAAACTCTTATAGAATCATTCTTGGCTCATTTGAACATGAAAACAATCCATAAAAATTTAAGACTTCATTCTTGACTCATTTGAACTTGGAAAAAACTTGTAGCTTCATTCGTGATTCGTTTGAACATGGAAATAACTTGGAAACTCTTGTAAGATCATTCTTGGTTCATTTGAACATGAAAACATTCCATAACAATTTGAGACTTCATTCTTGAGTCGTTTGAACTTAGCAACAATTTATAGCTTCGTTCTTGACTCGTTTGAACTTGACCACAACTTGTAAAGACTTGTAGGGTCTTTCTTCGCTCATTGGACATGAAAACAATTCGTAACAACTTGTGACTTCATTCTCGACTCGTTCGAACTTGGAAACAACTTGTAGCTTTATTCTTGACTCGTTTGAACATGAAACCAACTTGGAAACTCTTATAGAATCATTCTTGGCTCATTTGAACATGAAAACAATCCATAAAAATTTAAGACTTCATTCTTGACTCATTTGAACTTGGAAAAAACTTGTAGCTTCATTCGTGATTCGTTTGAACATGGAAATAACTTGGAAACTCTTGTAAGATCATTCTTGGTTCATTTGAACATGAAAACATTCCATAACAATTTGAGACTTCATTCTTGACTCGTTCGAACTTGGTAACAATTTGTAGCGTCATTTGTGACTCGTTTGAACATGGAAACAACTTGGAAATCTTGTAAGATCATTCGTGGTTCATTTGAACATGAAAAGAATCCATAACAATTTCAGAATTCATTCTTAACTCGTTTGAACTTGGAAACATATTGTAGCTCCATTCGTGACTCGTTTGAACATGGAAATAACTTGGAAACTCTTGTGAGATGATTCTTGGTTCATTTGAACATCAAAACAATCCATATCAATTTGGGACTTCATTCTTGACTCTTTCCAACTTGGCAACAATTTGTAGCTTCATTCTTGACTCGTTTGAATATGAAAACAACTTGGAAACTCTTATAGAATCATTCTTGGCTCATTTGAACATGAAAACATTCCATAACAATTTGAGACTTCATTCTTGACTCGTTCGAACTTGGAAACAATTTGTAGCGTCATTTGTGACTCGTTTGAACATGGAAACAACTTGGAAACTCTTGTAAGATCATTCTTGGTTCATTTGAACATGAAAAGAATCCATAACAATTTCAGACTTCATTCTTGACTCGTTTGAACTTGGAAACATATTGTAGCTCCATTTGTGACTCGTTTGAACATGGAAACAACTTCGAAACTCTTGTAAGATCATTCGTGGTTCATTTGAACATGAAAAGAATCCATAACAATTTCAGACTTCATTCTTGACTCGTTTGAACTTGGAAACATATTGTAGCTCCATTTGTGACTCGTTTGAACATGGAAACAACTTCGAAACTCTTGTAAGATCATTCGTGGTTCATTTGAACATGAAAAGAATCCATAACAATTTCAGACTTCATTCTTGACTCGTTTGAACTTGGAAACATATTATAGCTTCATTCGTGACTCGTTTGAACATGGAAATAACTTGAAAACTCTTGTGAGATGATTCTTGGTTCATTTGAACATCAAAACAACCCATATCAATTTGGGACTTCATTCTTGACTCGTTCGAACTTGGCAACAATTTGTAGCTTCATTCTTGACTCGTTTGAATATGAAAACAACTTGGAAACTCTTATAGAATCATTCTTGGCTCATTTGAACATGAAAACATTGCATAACGATTTGAGACTTCATTCTTGACTCGTTCGAACTTGGAAACAATTTGTAGCGTCATTTGTGACTCGTTTGAACATGGAAACAACTTGGAAATCTTGTAAGATCATTCGTGGTTCATTTGAACATGAAAAGAATCCATAACAATTTCAGAATTCATTCTTAACTCGTTTGAACTTGGAAACATATTGTAGCTCCATTCGTGACTCGTTTGAACATGGAAATAACTTGGAAACTCTTGTGAGATGATTCTTGGTTCATTTGAACATCAAAACAATCCATATCAATTTGGGACTTTATTCTTGACTCATTTAAACTTGGAAAAAATTTGTAGCTTGATTCTTGACTCGTTTGAACATGGAAGCAACTCGAAAACTCTTGTAAGATAATTCTTGGTTCATTTGAACATGAAAACGATCCATAACAATTCGAGACTTCATTCTTGACTCATTCGAACTTGGCAGCAATTTGTAGCTCATTCGTGACTCGTTTGAACATGGAAACTCTTGTATGATCATTCTTGTTTCATTTGAACATGTAAACAATCTATAACAATTTGAGACTTCATTCTTGATTCGTTTGAACATGGAAATAAGTTGTAGCTTCATTCGTGACACGTTTGAACTCAGAAACAACATAAAAACTCTGGCAAGATCATTCTTGGTTCATTTGAACATGAAAACAATCCATAACAATTTGAGACTTCATTCTTGAGTCGTTTGAACTTAGCAACAATTTATAGCTTCGTTCTTGACTCGTTTGAACTTCGAAACAACTTGTAAAGTCTTGTAGGATCATTCTTGGCTCATTGGACATGAAAACAATTCGTAACAATTTGTGACTTCATTCTCGACTCGTTTAAACTTGGAAACAACTTTTAGCTTCAATCTTGACTCGTTTGAATATGAAAACAACTTGGAAACTCTTATAGAATCATTCTTGGCTCATTTGAACATGAAAACAATCCATAACAGTATAAGACTTCATTCTTGACTTGTTTGAACTTGGACGCAACTTGTAGCTTCATTCATGACTCGTTTGAACATGGAAACAACTTGGATACTCTTGTAAGATCAATCTTGGTTCATTTGAACATTAAAACAATTTGTAAACATATTTAAGACTTCATTCTTTGCTTGTTCGAACATGGCAACAATTTGTAACTTCATTCTTAACTTGTTTGAACATGGAAACAACTCAAAAACACTTGTAAGATCATTCATGGTTCATTTGAACATGAAAACAATCCATAATAATTTGAGACTTCATTCTTGACTCGTTCGAACTTGGCAACAATTTGTAGCTTCATTCTTGACTCGTTTGAACATGGAAATAACTTGGAAACTCTTGTAAGATCATTCTGGGTTCATTTGAACATGTAATCAATATATAACAATTTGAGTCTTCATTCTTTACTTATTCGAACTTAGCAACAATTTGTAACTTCATTCTTGACTCCTTTGAACAAGAAAACAACTCGAAAATTCTTGTAAGATCATTTTTGGCTCATTTGAATATGAAAATAATCCATAACAATTTGAGACTTCATTCTTGAGTCGTTTGAACTTGGCAACAATTTATAACTTCGTTCTTGACTCGTTTGAACTTGGAAACAACTTGTAAAGTCTTGTAGGATCATTCTTCGCTCATTGGACATGAAAATAATTCGTAACAACTTGTGACTTCATTCTCGACTCGTTCGAACTTGGAAACAACTTGTAGCTTTATTCTTGAATCGCTTGAACATGAAAACAACTTGGAAACTCTTATAGAATCATTCTTGGCTCATTTGAACATGAAAACAATCCATAAAATTTTAAGACTTCATGCTTGACTCTTTTGAACTTGGAAACAACTTGTAGCTTCATTCGTGACTCGTTTGAACATGGAACCAACACGGAAACTCTTGTAGGATCATTCTAGGCTCATTTGAACATGCAAACAATTCATACAACTTAAGACTTTATTCTTGACTCGTTTGAACTTAGAAACAACTTGTAGCTTCATTCTTGACTCATTTGAACATGAAAAACAATCTATAATAATTCGAGACTTCATTCTTGACTCGTTCGAACTTGGAAACAACTTGTAGCTTCATTCGTGACTCGTTTGAACATGGAACCAACACGGAAACTCTTGTAAGATCATTCTTAGCACATTTGAACATGAAAACAATACATAACAATTTGAGACTTCATTCTTTACTCGTTCGAACTTGGCAACAATTTGTAACTTCATTCTTGACTCGTTTGAACATTTACAACTCGAAAAAACTTGTAAGATCATTCTTGACTAATTTGAATATGAAAATAATTCATAACAATTTGAGACTTCGTTCTTGACTCGTTCGAACTTTGCAACAATTTGTAGCTTCATTCGTTACTCGTTTGAACATGGAAACAATTTGGAAACTCGGTAAAATCAATCTTGGTTCATTTGATCATGAAAACAATCCATAACAATTTGAGACTTCATTCTTGACTAGTTTGAACTTGGAAACAACTTGTAGCTTCATTCTTGACTCGTTTGAACATGGAAACAACTTGAAAACTCTTGTAAGATCAATCTTGATTCATTTGAACATCAAAACAATCCAAAACAATTTGGGACTTCATTCTTGACTCGTTCGAACTTGGCAACAATTTGTAGCTTCATTCTTGACTCGTTTGAATATGAAACCAACTTGGAAACTCTTATAGAATCATTCTTGGCTCATTTGAACATGAAAACAATCCATAACAGTTTAAGACTTCATTCTTGACTCATTTGAACATGGAAATAACTTGGAAACTCTTTCAAGATCATTCTTGGTTCATTTGAAC
The DNA here is from genome assembly GCA_008931105.1 of Oenanthe javanica. Classification (NCBI taxonomy): domain Eukaryota; kingdom Viridiplantae; phylum Streptophyta; class Magnoliopsida; order Apiales; family Apiaceae; genus Oenanthe; species Oenanthe javanica. The sequence goes on from QRFB01015215.1 coordinate 9,652, forward strand.
CTGAAAAGAATCCATAACAATTTCCGACTTCATTCTTGACTCGTTTGAACTTGGAAACATATTGTAGCTCCATTCGTGACTCGTTTCAACATGGAAACAACTTTGAAATTCTTGAAAGACTATTCTTACTTCATTTGAACATGAAAACCAACCATAACAATTTAAGACTTCATTCTTGACTCATTTAAACTTGGAAAAAACTTGTAGCCTCATTCTTGACTCGTTTGAACATGGAAACAACTTGAAAACTCTTGTAAGATCATTCTTGGTTCATTTGAACATGAAAACAATCCATAACAATTCGAGACTTCATTCTTGACTCGTTCTAACTTGGCAACAATTTGTAGCTTCATTCGTGACTCGTTTGAACATGGAAATAACTTGGAAACTCTTGTAAGATCATTCTGGGTTCATTTGAACATGTAAACAATATATAACAATTTGAGACTTCATTCTTGATTCGTTTGAACTTGGAAACAACTTGTAGCTTCATTCGTGACCCGTTTAAACTTGGAAACAACATAAAAACTTTTATAACATCATTCTTGGTTCATTTGAACTTGAAAACAATCCATAATAATTTGAGACTTCATTCTTGAGTCATTTGAACTTAGCAACAATTTATAGTTTCGTTCTTGACTCGTTTGAACTTCGAAACAGCTTATAAAGTCTTGTAGGATCATTCTTGGCTCATTGGACATGTAAACAATTCGTAACAACTTGTGACTTCATTCTTGACTCGTTCGAACTTAGAAACAACTTTTAGCTTCAATCTTGACTCGTTTGAATATGAAAATAACTTGGAAACTGTTATAGAAACATTATTGGCTCATTTGAATATGAAAACAATCCATAACAATATAAGACTTAAATCTTGACTCGTTTGAACTTGGACGCAACTTGTAGCTTCATTCCTGACTTGTTTGAATATCGAAACAACTAGGAAACTCTTGTAAGATCATTCTTGGCTCATTTGAACATGAAAACAATCCATCACAATATAAGACTTCATTCTTTACTCATTCGAACTTAGCAACAATTTGTAACTTCATTCCCGACTCTTTTGAACATGGAAACAACTCGAAAATACATGTAAGATCATTTTTGGCTCATTTGAATATGAAAATACTCCATAATAATTTGAGACTTCATTCTTGAGTCCTTTGAACTTGGCAACAATTTATAGCTTCGTTCTTGACTCGTTTGAACTTGGAAACAACTTGTAAAGTCTTGTAGGATCATTCTTCGCTCATTGGACAAGAAAACAATTCGTAACAATTTGTAGCTTTATTCTTGAAACTCTTGGACATGAAAACAACGTGGAAAATCTTATAGAATTATTCTTGGCTCATTTGAACATGAAAACAATCCATAAAAATTTAAGACTTCATGCTTGACTCATTTGAACTTGGAAAAAACTTGTAGCTTCATTCGTGACTCGTTTGAACATGGAAAGAACTTGGAAACTCTTGTAAGATCATTCTTGGTTCATTTGAACATGAAAACAATACATAACAATTTGGCACTTCATTTTTGACTCGTTCGAACTTGGCAACAGTTTGTAACTTCATTCTTGACTCGTTTGAACTTGGAAACAATTTTAAAACTTTGTAAGATCATTCTTTGTTCATTTGAACATTAAAACAATCCATAACAATTTGAGACTTCATTCTTGACTTGTTTAAACTAGGAAACAATTTGTAGCTTCATTCGTGACCCGTTTGAACATGGAAACAACTTTGAAACTCTTGAAAGACTATTCTTGCTTCATTTGAACATGAAAATAAACCATAACAATTTAAGACTTCATTCTTGAGTCGTTTGAACTTGGCAACAATTTATAGCTTCGTTCTTGACCAGTTTGAACTTGGAAACAACTTGTAAAGTCTTTTAGAATCATTCTTCGCTCATTTGACATGAAAACAATTCATAACAACTTGTGACTTCATTCTCGGCTCGTTCGAACTTGGAAACAACTTTTAGCTCCAATCTTGATTCTTTGAATATGAAAACAACTTGGAAACTCTTATAGAATCATTCTTGGCTCATTTGAACATGAAAACAATCCATAACAATTTGAGACTTCATTCTTTACTCGTTCGAACGTTGCAACAATTTGTAACTTCATTCTTGACTCGTTTGAACATGGAAACAACACGAAAAAACTTGTAAGATCATTCTTGGTTCATTTGAATATGAAAATAATTCATAACAATTTGAGACTTCGTTCTTGACTCGTTTGAACTTTGCAACAATTTGTAGCTTCATTCGTGACTCGTTTGAATATGGAAACAACTTGGAAACTCTGTAAGATCAATCTTGGTTCATTTGAATATGAAAACAATCCAAAACAATTTGAGACTTCATTCTTGACTGGTTTCAACTTGGAAACAACTTATAGCTTCATTCGTGACCCGTTTGAACATGGAAACAACTTGGATACTCTTGTAAGATCAATCTTGGTTCATTTGAACATCAAAACAATTTGTAAACATATTTAAGACTTCATTCTTTACTTGTTCGAACATGGCAACAATTTGTAACTTCATTCTTAACTTGTTTGAACATGGAAACAACTCAAAAACACTTGTAAGATCATTCATGGTTCATTTGAACATGAAAACAATCCATAATAATTTGAGACTTCATTCTTGACTCGTTCGAACTTGGCAACAATTTGTAGCTTCATTCTTGACTCGTTTGAATATGAAAACAACTTGGAAACTCTTATAGAATCATTCTTGGCTCATTTGAACATGAAAACAATCCATAACAGTTTAAGACTTCATTCTTAACTCGTTTGAACTTGGAAACAACTTGTAGCTTCATTCGTGATTCGTTTGAACATGGAAATAACTTGGAAACTCTTGTAAGATCATTCTTGGTTCATTTGAACATGAAAAGAGTCCATAACAATTTCAGACTTCATTCTTGACTCGTTTGAACTTGGAAACATATTGTAGTTCCATTCTTGACTCGTTTGAACATGGAAACAACTTCGAAACTCTTGAAAGACTATTATTGCTTTATTTGAAAATGAAAATAAACCATAACAATTTAAGACTTCATTCTTGAGTCGTTTGAACTTGGCAACAATTTATAGCTTCGTTCTTGACCCGTTTGAACTTGGAAACAACTTGTAAAGTCTTATAGAATCATTCTTCGCTCATTTGACATGAAAACAATTCATAACAACTTGTGACTTAATTCTCGACTTGTTCGAACTTGGAAACAACTTGCAGCTTTATTCTTGACTCGTTTGAACATGAAAACAACTTGGAAACTCTTACAGAATCATTCTTGGCTCATTTGAACCTGAAAACAATCCATAAAAATTTAAGACTTCAGTCTTGACTCATTTGAACTTGGAAAAAACTTGTAGCTTCATTTGTGACTCGTTTGAACATGGAAACAACTTGGAAACTCTTGTAAGATCATTATTGGTGCATTTGAACATGAAATCAATACATAACAATTTAACACTTCATTCTTGACTCGTTCGAACTTGGCAACAGTTTGTAGCTTCATTCTTGACTCTTTTGAATATGAAAACAACTTGGAAACTCTTATAGAATCATTCTTGACTCATTTGAACATGAAAACAATCCATTACAATTTAAGACTTCATTCTTGACTCGTTTGAACTTGGAAACAACTTGTCGGTTCATTCGTGATTCGTTTGAACATGGAAACAACTTGGAAACTCTTGTAAGATCATTCTTGGTTCATTTGTACATGAAAACATTCCATTACAATTTGAGACTTCATTCTTGACTTGTTCGAACTTGGCAACAATTTGTAGCTTCATTTGTGACTCGTTTGAACATGGAAACAACTTGGAAACTCTTGTAAGATCATTCTTTGTTCATTTGAACATGAAAACAATCCATAACAATTTCAGACTTCATTCTTGACTCGTTTGAACTTGGAAACAAATTTTAAACTCTTGTAAGATCATTCTTTGTTCATTTGAACATGAAAACAATCCATAATAATTTGAGACTTCATCCTTGACTCATTCGAATTTGGCAACAATTTGTAGCTTCATTCTTGACTCGTTGGAACTTGGAAACAATTTGAAAATTCTTGTAAGATTCGTCTTGGTTTATATGAACATGAAATCAATACATAACAATTTAACACTTCATTCTTGACTCGTTCGAACTTGGCAACAGTTTGTAGCTTCATTCTTGACTCGTTTGAATATGAAAACAACTTGGAAACTCTTATAGATTCATTCTTGGCTCATTTGAACATGAAAGCAATCCATTATAATTTAAGACTTCATTCTTGACTCGTTTGAACTTGGAAACAACTTGTAGGTTCATTCGTGAGTCGTTTGAACATGGATATAACTTGGAAACTCTTGTAAGATCATTCTTGATTCATTTGAACATGAAAAGAATCCATAACAATTTCAGACTTGATTCTTGACTCGTTTGAACTTGGACACAATTTTAAAACTCTTGTAAGATCATTCCTGGTTCATTTGAACATGAAAACAATCCATAACAATTTGAGACTTCATTCTAGAGTCGTTTGAACTTGGCAACAATTTATAGCTTCGTTATTGACTTGTTTGAAATTGGAAACAACTTGTAAAGTCTTGTAGGATCATTCTTGGCTCATTGGACATGAAAACAATTTGTAACAACTTGTGTCTTCAATTTAGACTCGTTCGAACTTGGAAACGACTTTTAGCTTCAATCTTGACTCTTTGAATATGAAAAAAACATGGAAACTCTTATAGAATCATTCTTGGCTCATTTAAACATGAAATCAATCCATAGAAATTTAAGACTTCAATCTTGACTCGTTTGAATTTAGAAACAACTTGTAGCTTCATTCGTGACTCGTTTGAACATAGAACTAACTCGGAAACTCTTATAAGATCATTCTTGGCAAATTTGAACATGAAAACAATCCATACCAATTTGAGACTTCATTCTTTACTAGTTTGAACTTGGCAACAATTTGTAACCTCATTCTTGACTCGTTTGAACATGAAAACAAATCGAAAATACTTGTAAGATCATTCGTGATTCATTTGAACATGAAAACAATCCATAACAATTTGAGACTTCATTCTTGAGTCGTTTGAACTTGGCACCAATTTATAGTTTCGTTCTTGACTCGTTTGATCTTCGAAAAAACTTGTCAAGTTTTGTAGGATCATTGTGGGCTCATTGGACATGAAAACAATTCGTAATAACTTGTGACTTCATTCTCGACTCGTTCGAACTTGGAAATAACTATTAGCTTCAATCTTGACTCCTTTGAATATGAAAACAACTTGGAAACTCTTATAGAATCATTCTTTGCTCATTTGAACATGAAAATAATCCATAACAATTTGAGACTTCATTCTTTACTCGTTCGAATTTGGCAACAATTTGTAACTTCATTCTTGACTCGTTTGAACAAGAAAACAACTCGAAAACACTTGTAAGATGATTCTTGGCTCATTTGAACATGAAAATAATCCATAACCATTTGAGACTTCATTCTTGACTGGTTTGAACTTGGAAACAACTTGTAGCTTCATTCGTGACTCGTTTGAACAAGGAAACAACTTGGAAACTCTTGTAAGATCATTCTTGGTTAATTTGAACTTGAAAACAATCCATAACAATTTGAGACTTCATTCTTGACTCATTTGAACTTGGAAAAAACTTGTAGCTTCATTCGTGACTCGTTTGAACATAGAAAACTCTCGAAAACTCTTGTAAGATCATTTTTGGTTCATTTGAACATGAAACAATCCATAACAATTTGAGACTTCATTCTTAACTCGTTCGAACTTGGCAAAAATTTGTAGCTTCATTCTTGACACTTTTGCACTTGGAAACAACTCGAAAATACTTGTAAGATTATTTTTTGCTCATTTGAATATGAAAATAATCCATAACAATTTGAGACTTCATTCTTGAGACGTTCGAACTTGGCAACAATTTATAGTTTCGTTCTTGACTCGGTTGAACTTGGAAAGTCTTATAGGATCATTCTTGGCTCATTGGACATGAAAACAATTCGTAACAACTTGTGACTTCATTCTGATCTCGTTCGAACTTGGAAACAACTTTTAGCTTCAATCTTGAATATTTGAAAACAACTTAGAAACTCTTATAGAATCATTCTTGGCTCATTTGAACATAAAAACAAACCATAAAAATTTAAGACTTCATTCTTGACTCGTGTGAACTTGGAAACAACTTGTAGCTTCATTCATGACACGTTTGAACATAAAACCAACTCGGAAAGTCTTGTAAGATCATTCTTGGCACATTTAAACATGAAAACAATCCATACTAATTTGAGACTTCATTCTTTACTCGTTTGAACTTGGCAATAATTTGTAACTTCATTCATGACTCGTTTGAACATGGAAACAACTCGAAAACACTTGTAAGATCATTCGTGATTCATTTGAACATGAAAACAATCCATAATAATTTGAGACTTCATTTTTGACTCGTACGAACTTGGCAATAATTTGTAGCTTCATTCGTGACTCGTTTGAACATGGAAACAACTTGGAAACTCTTATAAGATTATTCTTGGTTCATTTGAACAAGAAAACAATCCATAACAATTTGAGACTTCATTCTTGACTCGTTTGAACTTGGAAACATATTGTAGCTCCATTCATGACTCGTTTGAATATGGAAACAACTTCGAAACTCTTGTAAGACCATTCTTGCTTCATTTGAACATGAAAACATACCATAAGAATTTGAGACTTCATTCTTGACTCATTCAAACTAGGCAATAATTTGTAGCTTCATTCTTGTCTCGTTGGAACTTGGAAATAATTTGAAAACTCTTATAAGATCATTCTTGGTTCATTTGAAGATGAAAAAAATCCATAACAATTTGAGACTTCATTCTTGAGTCGTTTGAACTTGGCAACAATTTATAGCTTCGTTATTGACTTGTTTGAACATGGAAACAACTTGTAAAGTCATGTAGGATCATTCTTGGCTCATTGGACATGAAAACGATTCGTAATAACTTGTGACTTCATTCTCGACTCGTTCGAACTTGGAAACAACTTTTAGCTTCAATCTTGACTCTTTGAATATGAAAACAACTTGTAAACTCTTATAGAATCATTCTTGGCTCATTTGAACATGAAAACAATCCATAAAAATTTAGGACTTCATTCTTGACTCGTTTGAACTTATAAACAACTTGTAGCTACATTCGTGACTCGTTTGAACATAGAACCAACTCGAAAACTCTTGTAAGATCATTCTTGGCACATTCGAACATGAAAACAATCCATACCAATTTGAGACTTCATTCTTTACTCGTTTGAACTTGGCAACAATTTGAAACTTCATTCTTGATTCGTTTGAACATGGAAACAACTCAAAAACACTTGTAAAATCATTCGTGATTCATTTGAAGATGAAAACAATCCATAATAATTTTGAGACTTCATTCTTGAGTCATACGAACTTGGTAAAAATTTGTAGCTTCATTCTTGACTCTTTTGCACTTGGAAACAACATGAAAACTCTTGTAAGATCATTCTTGGTTCATTTAAACATGAAAAAAATTCGTAACAACTTGTGACTTCATTCTAAACTCGTTCGAACTTGGAAACAACTTTTAGCTTCAATCTTGACTCATTTGAATATGAAAACAACTTGGAAACTCTTATAGAATCATTCTTAGCTCATTTGAACATGAAAACAATCCATAACAATTTGAGACTTCATTCTTGAGTCGTTTGAACTTCGCAACAATTTATAGCTTCGTTATTGACTTATTTGAACTTGGAAATAACTTGTAAAGTCTTGTTGGATCATTCTTGGCTCATTGGACTTGAAATCAATTCGTAACAACTTGTGACTTCATTCTCGACTCGTTCAAACTTGGAAACAACTTTTAGCTTCAATCTTGAATCTTTTTTTTTTGCTAAAATTAAGGATTTTTATAAAAAGAGAAAAGATACAAAATCTAGGGGCATACCCCGCGAGAAATAATACTAAGATTAAGCAACTAAAATCCACTCAGCCATATAACATGAAAGTAAAAGTTTAGTACAAGAATGTAATACACAAATTAACTAAAACCGAAAATAGCTAATATAGTAGTGTAATGAGAGAGTTGTCATTGGTAGCTTTTTTCTGTAAATAATCACTGGAAAAGACCTTCTCCCGAACAGTTCTTTTAATTTGATGTACCAAATGGGCAGCTAAAATGCCATGGCCAGCAACATGCATTCTATCATTATGTTCTCGCCAAACAAAGTAAACAACAGTGGCCAAGTACAGAAACGCTACAAGCTGTTTAGGCTTAGAAACGGAGCCCAAGATGAATTGTCCATTCAAGTAGCTGGACCAATTGCAAGTGAAATTTATACCCAAGGAAAGCATTATAGTCTCTGTATATGGGCAAGAACCAAAGATGTGAGCACTGGTTTCGATTGCATTAGCACAAAGGACACACCGTAAATCTGTAGTCATGCCAAAACGCTGCATCCTTTGTTTCGTTAACAGTCTGTCTTTAAATGCCAGCCACAATGTGAAGGAGCATTTTTGTATGGAGAGTTTATGCCAGACTGCCTGAAGCCATGGTGGTGTAAGGCCTCGAGTTCTGATCGAGTTCCAGATTAAAGCAACTGAAACATGCTGAGGAAGGTGACAGTCCCAAAGGATGGCATCATGCGAGTTAATGGCAATAGAAGCCACCATTCTACGCAGCTCCATCATCCAAGTATGGTTCGATGTTAGAAGTGCCCAGGAGCGATTATGTTTAAATGAACCCACTGTAGCTAGTCTCGAAGATTCAGCCAAGGATATAATTGAATAATCAAACTGGTACAATAGTGAGATGCCATTAACCCACGGGTCAGACCAAAACAAGAATTGGGAATTAGCCCCCACCTGGTATCGAACAAAACATGAAGCAGCTGGTCTGGAATTAAAAATCTTTCGAACACACCACGAAGCATTTGCAGGTATATTCATCGACCAAAAACATTTTTGTTTGATGATGCACGACTGAAACCAGGAGATCCACAAGGACTGTCCAGGAGGTTGCAGAATTCACCAAAGATGATAAAGAAATGCAGCACTACTCCATTCACATAAATTACGCAGACCCAGACCCCCTTTATCTTTAGGAACACAACAGTCTTTCCAGGAGACCTTCACTTGTTTCGAATTCGAAGAAGAACCTCCCCACAGGAATTTCACAAACAGAGTTTGAAGTTGCTTTAGGACAGATTTTGGAAGGAACAAGTGTGTAGACCAATAGCTTTGTATTCCAAAAAGTACCACTTTTATTAGTTGTAATTTCCAGCGTGACTCAGAGTTTTTGTTGTCCAGCTATCAATACGACCACGAATTCTCATAATTAAAGCATTTCAATCGCGTGAGAGAGTTTGGTCGTTAGAAGAGGAAGCCCCAAGTACCGAATAGGTAAGGTACCCAGCTGAAACTGAGTTAGTCCCAATGTATGCAACTTAGTGTCTTCATCCACATTTGCAAAGAAACAAGAACTTTTCAATTTATTTGGATGTAATCCGGAGATAGAAGAGAATAGATTAATGCCAGCCATTAAATTATCAATAGAATCCCTATCACCGTAGGAAAAGAGCAAAACATCATCAGCAAAAATAAGATGTGTGATGTTCAGTTTATTTGCCTGCTAGTGATATTTAAACTCAGCTGCATCCATAAATTTCTTGAGGCAAGCCGTGAGAGCTTCCATGGCAATTACAAAAAGATACGGAGACATTGGGTCCCCTTGTCGTAACCCAGCTTTTGCACTAAAGTAGCCTTCTAGTGAGCCATTTACTTTAACTGAAAGCATACAGGATTTGATACACACATGAACCCAAGTCATGAAGTTAGCAGGGAAACCCATACGTTGAAGAACTTGCAACAGAAAATTCCAGTTTAATGTGTCGAAGGCCTTCTGCAGATCTAGTTTAATGACACACCTAGGTTGCCCAGAACTGAGATGGTACTTCGCACAAAGAGATTGCGCTAGAAGAATGTTGTCACCAATTAAACGATTCGGAACAAAAGCTGATTGAAAGGGGGAGATAATGGAAGGCAAAATTCTCTTTAACCGTGAACCAATCATCTTCGTGATACACTTGTACAAAATGTTACAACAAGCAATCGGTCGAAAATCAGAGATGNAAACGAATCATCTTCGTGATACACTTGTACAGAATGTTACAACAAGCAATCGGACGAAATTCAGAGATGACTGTAGCATGATGTTGTTTTGGTACCAATGCAATAGCTGTAGAGTTTACTATTCTAGGCATATGGTATGTCTGAAAGAAGTGCAGCACCGCATTCGACACATCGACACCTATAATACTCCAACTAGCAACATAAAACTCCACCGTGAAGCCATCTGGGCCTGGGCATTTATTTTTTGCCATACTTTGCAATGTATTCCAAACATCAAAATGGGTAAAAGGCTGTTGAAGCTCCTCTTGCTGATCTAGAGTAAGAGATGGAAGCTGCAAATCCTCTGGAATAGCTTCAACAGTAGCAACTTGCCCCAACAGATTGGCATAAAAATTGGTCGCAACATTAGATATATCTCTATGGGTTGTATGTAGATTTCCTAAGTCATCCCTTAACTCCAAGATTTTGTTTGTATTCCACCGGTTCTTACAAGCATTATAGAAGAATTTGGAGTTGGAGTCCCCGCTCTTAAGCCATGTTACCCTGGACCTCTGTCGTAACAAAGTTTCCTCTAGGTTAAGAGCATGTTGAAGCTTCATGATTAAAGATTCTTCTTCCAGGAACTGGGCCTGGGATGGATGAACAGGAAGTGAAGATTGGAAAGCTAGAAGTGCTGACCTAGCCTCATTAATAGAAACATGAAGGTTTCCGCGCTCTGCATTGAGCTTTCGCATTGCATCTTTAACCCGTTTCAGCTTAGTTGTAAGTATAAACCAAGGATTACCAATTACAACAGGTTGCCAAGCTCTACTCACCTCCTCAAGGAACTTTGGAGACAACAGAAGGTGATTAAAAAACTGAAAGGGCCTGCAAATCCTCTCCTGAAGAATACCCATGTTGACAGCAAATGGGCAGTGATCCGACAATCCTCGTGGAAGAACAGCTCCCATAGCCAAAGAAAACTTGCTTAACCAGGCTCCATTAATCATACAGCGATCCAATTTTTTAAAAACAGGGGACACAACATTGTTATCCCACCAAGTGAACATAGGCCCCGTACTCCTCAAATCCACAACTCCAATTTGAGCAATGAAGTTTTTGAACTCAACGTTGCTAGACATCCAATTCAGACCATTACTTGTTTCATATGGGTCTAGCATGACATTAAAATCACCTATTAAGCACCAAGCTGTCATTTGTCAAAGTCGACTGAATAGCCACAAGGTCATCCCATAAACTACGCCGCTGCACAGCTGTATTAAAACCATAGATGAAAGAAGCAACAAAACTCTCTTGTGTAGAACAACGATGCACTGTACACGTTATATGCTGAGCGGAAGAAGAAATAATAGTTAACTTCCAAATATTTGGGTCAAAACCAAGCCATATACGGCCATTGTAATGATGATCATAATTAAAAACCCAAGAGAAACGAGGGCAAATAAAATTAGATACAAAAGGTGGAGAATCTATTTTAACATGAGTTTCTACAAGAGATAAGAATGACAAATTGTTCATGCTAATAAAATCTTTGACAAAAGTCTGCTTATTATGGAGGCCCCTAATATTATAGGAACAAAAATCAACTACCATAACAATTAAGATAGTTGTGGGGGAGTAGACTTCCCCGAGGCCCTTCGCAACCGTTTTTTCTAAGATTTTGATAAGTTGCTAGTGTTGGGTTCCGAGGCATAAAACGCAGCGGATAAACGTAAATATAACGAAAATTTTCGGAACCCAAACGCAGGATCATGTATAAGAATTGACGGATTATGGTGATAATCGAATCATACCTATTAAGATTTTGAATGCCACGAACTCAACGGAGATCCTTGCTATCACGATTTGTGTCTTCCTCTCGAAAGCACCTCTATGGTATCCACACGAGCACCTTCAAGAACGTCTCACGATCTTGAACACGGAACGGAAGTACTAGCCTCCTTTGATAGGTTTCGAATTCTCTCTGCCTCTTCCTATGCTGCCTCTTCTGCTAGGGTTT
>QRFB01015216.1:0-12282 GCA_008931105.1 Oenanthe javanica
CAAATCATATTCATTTGGAGTCCTAGGTATGGAAAACTTGTACATATTCAAGGCATATATTCTTAACTTTAATCGTATTTAGATGTACTTGCTTAAAATATTTCATGCAAAAAAAGAAAGAGCACGTTTTTATGTAAAGAGTCTATACTCCATACAACACGCATAAATATATTTATGATCTTGTTTGTATTGGTGTAACCTATGATGCAATTATAATTACATACTACTTAGAGTTGCTTTTAAAAAAAGGAAACTTGATCGATATTAACTAGTTTACCTATATTAACCTCAATAATACAATAATATTCCGTTTAATTTATCCAATTTAATTATGTAAATTTTGCTAAAAATGAAGACATTTTGTAATTTTTGCAGAAAGTATCTGCATGTCAAATTAACTTTTATATTTCAAATTTAGTAATATAATATAAATTTGTTGTAACTAAATTATACAGTGTATTTGAGCAAAAAAATAGAAAATTATCAATCACAATAGTAGTGCTCTAAGAAATTTTAAAATATTATGTTATTAATTACCCGACACTAGCTCAGTAGCTCATTTAATTTAAATTATTTATATTTATGTGAATACAAGTAACTATCATCTCAGTTACATTTTCTGAATAAATTTTGAAATTCCAGAATAAAATTATTAGTATAATTTTTTTAAAAAAATAAGTAGACTTATAATTTTATAAATAAATATTTATTCTAATAAATTTCGATATCTATATTAAGAAATCTCGAAATAAGTGTGAATCGTATTAAAACGGAAACGGAAATAGGACGACAGAAGTCCTTTACTAATCTATATCTAATCATCTAATCATGCTCATTATTGGAATAACTTTTTTTTCGTTTTTAACACTACAAGTATTATTGGAATAACTTGTTTGTACATATATAACACTATAACAGACTACACAATTCCTTTTTCAGTCAATTTACTCGCAAAAATTATATCCTATATATAGTTAGAGTAAAAAAATTAATGTGGTCAAGTTCGTCGTTACCCTAAAAAATAGGAAATTTTATAAATTATTATAAAATTATAATAATTATACATTTTAAATATTTAAAAAGTGATCCGTGCATTATACGGGATTTAAGTTTGTAATAATTATAAACTTTGTGGATAACAATTATTCGGATAATACATGCATGGGGATACCTATTATGGAGTAGAATGAGGAAAGCTAGTTCAGTAGTTACAACATCGTCAATCAGTTACCTCATTAAGTGGGGTACCATAATTAAACACACATACATTGTGTACGTATCTGCTATCCAGTCCTTATCACAATTCCCAAGATTGCATGTTTGCAATTAGCTATATATATTTCACACCCTTTGCTAAAACCAAAAAGTTTTTTAACAAATTAAATACAATGGCTAAACTGTCGATATTGCTTTCGGTTGTACTGGTACTTACTGTTCTGTTTCAAATAAATATATGCTCTGCTGCAAGTAAAGGAAGAGGTATTGGTGTTTATGAGTTGAAAAGAGGAGATTTTTCTATCAAGGTTACGAATTATGGTGCTACTGTTTTGTCTGTCATGATCCCTGATAAAAATGGTTTGTTACTTTTTACTATGTGCTATTATAGAATTATTGTGCAAATAATTTGTTCGGTTTTACGAGCGGAGTATACTGGTTATGTTTGGTTTGATTTGATTTGATTTACGTATATGCTCAATGTATTTTATACTGATGCTTTAGATTGTTTGTTCTTGTACAGGCAAAATAGATGATGTGGTGCTTGGATTTGACTCTGTTAAGGATTATTCCGTGAGTTTCTTCTTTATTCTTTACTATTTGTAACAGATTATAGCTGTCAAATTATTAGTACACCTTGTAATATGTAATGGCCAAATTGTTTGATATATGAACATGAATTGTGTTATATTGCTGCTGACTGATAAACTGTCATTAACTTAATTCTTAGAAGAATGACTTGATATTATATGACATGATTTTGTGTCAATACGTTCCTGAATGTCTTAGATTGAGATCCCTAGGTAAACAGAGTTTTGAAGAGTGGGGAACCAGATTTGTTTGTCAGTACTGTAGGCTGCAGTAAACAGAACTTCAGTCGATATCAGGGAGTCGAAGAATGTACCACTAAACTGTTCTTTTGTATCTATAATTTTGGGATTAAATATCAAAATGGTTACTCAAGTGAGGGTCTGGTATCACTCAGTTTTGAGAGCTGTTGGGGCACACTCAGTTTTAGCAAACACTGTCTTCCTGGAAAAAGAAATTTAGATATTTCGTGTGTTACTGTTAATAAAGTCTATAGTATCTTGCTTACAGTTGTGTCGGAAGAATAATCCTAGCAAATTTCAGAATATTGCTGAAAACATATTTGCACTACTTGATGCTCATGAATCGTACTTCCTTTTTCTTTTGAAAGTTAATCGACTGTTTTGTTGTAATGGTTGAATGAATTATTTGTATACAGAACGATACAACATACTTCGGTGCTCTGGTAGGGCGTGTGGCTAACAGGATTGGAAACGCTCGTTTTACACTAAATGGTGTTTCATATAACTTGTCTGCTAATGATGGCAATAACACTCTCCATGGTACTTACTATTCATAAGTTAGACTCTTTCATTATTCTGAAATATTTTGATGATGTAATACGAAAAATATATACCAGGTGGTAAAACCGGATTCAGTGAAATGATATGGACCGTTGCAGATCACAAACCAGATAGCCATCTTACCCTCACATACAACAGCCCCGATGGTCAAGATGGTATATACTTGTGGCTTATTTATTGTGTCGATGTCTTTGTTATGGAATCCATTTATATATATCTTAGTTTCATCAATGAATTGTTTGAAATGGAGCAGGATTCCCCGGTGATGTTGCAGTCTCAGTTACATACATGTTCATGGGTACAAATAAGCTGGCGCTGAAGATGAAAGCAAAGCCTAAGAACAAGGCCACGCCAATTAATCTAGCTTCACACACTTACTGGAATCTGGCAGGGCAGAACAGTGGTGATATAGTGTCACACAGCATCCAACTATTAGCATCCAAGATCACCCCAGTCAATGACGCACTCATTCCCACTGGCCAAATTGTACCTGTGTCGGGGACAGCATATGATTTCCTGCAAGCCCGCGAGATTGGAAGCAAGGTCAATGAGCTATCAGATGGATACGATATCAATTATGTGCTTGATGGCACCAGTGAGAAGCATCTGAACAAGGCTGCTATTGTGCACGACAGAAAATCTGGGAGAAAGATGGAACTTTGGACTAATAAACCAGGAGTTCAGTTTTATACCAGTAATATGGTACACAATGTGAAGGGAAAGTTAGGGTTTGTTTATCAGAAGTATGCTGGACTTTGCTTGGAGACTCAGGGATTTCCTGATTCCGTAAATCACCCAAGTTTTCCTTCACAAATTGTGAATCCAGGGGAGACTTATGAACACATTATGGTCTATAGGTTCACAGCAGAGTAAAGTGCTAACTTTATATGTTTTTTTTCTTTCAGTTACACTGTAGTATTTTTTGTTTGTTGGAACTCTGTAATTGGCTATTTAAATTAACTAGTAGTAGTAGATCTTTATTTGCAAACAAAATGACCCGCAGTTGTTTTGCATTTTAAAGCAAATTTGCATTCTTCACAATTATATTTGATTTAGGACTTCCTATTTTACATGGTATAAAATTTTATTGAATCATTTAATTTTCTAAATGGCATACCTTTTTTTTTTTTTGCGAGATTCTTAATGGCATATTTAATTTGTAGGATATGATATATTCTAATACATTTGTCCATCAACAGAAAATAGGACAATACCAATTGAGGCTCAGAAAAAATTATACACTCTTGTCTATTAGCTAAAATATAAGGCTTTCACTAGCCAATAGAAAAGATTTGGCAACTCCTTGCACAACTACATGGTTACTTTTACAAAGTCAAGTCTTGAACGAACCATATAAAGTTGGAGACTTAAAAATTAAAACAATATACTTAAAATTATACCAGAACCCTTCACAAATTGTATCATGTGCCAACAAATGAAACTAGGCAAACATAGCAAAATAAATCCATTAATGCAAAGCTCGCACATGGAAATAAAAACCTTGCATAAACTCAAGAAATCTTCAAAGGTGTATATACTATGGAACCATACACTTTGTCTTTTGATGATAATGGTTATGTCGTAGTAGTCTTCTTAAAATCAATCTTATCAACCTTAACCTCCCCATCGATCAGTTCGTAGACATAGACAACAACACGGAGCGCGTCGATGTCCATGAGAACAAAGCTGGGATTGACATCATAAGTCATGCTACTGTAGGCCCCAGTTGCAGATCCTGGGTTAATAACTACTCCTGCTTCATGTTTGTAGGCTGTGAACTGATGAGTGTGACCTGTTACTAGGATGTCTACATCTAGCTGCCTCTGGAGCATGGCCAATGAATCCAGATCCCCACATGGAATGACCTTCAGTAAACATTGTCACATCACAATAGTCAATACAAACTAAATCAATGAACAACTCAATGCTTGACTTGTTTCAATTAATTTTAAGCTTAAACTGTGCTTTAAGATTCTTTTGGGCCCATCCTAAATAGCTTAGATATAAACATAAAAGAAGTTTTGAGTTGCCTAAACATGCTGAGCTTCGAAACATAATGGAACAAAACTTGTTTAAAAAGGTCAGCATGCATAGTAAAATATCAATTTTTTCCCACAGTAATAACATAAACTACATGATCGATAGTTGGTAACACACCTTAACCATTCTACTGATAAATATTCTACAAAAAATATACCTAGTCCACTAATGAAATTAATGAGAACCATACCTGATGACCATGGCAAATTCCTATCTTAAATTGACCGATGGTCAGTGTCTTGGTTTCAGGGTAGCGTGTCTCCTCATCGTACTCACCTCTGGTAATATGCAAGTCAGAACAGATAGTCCTCAAGTAGTCATGAATCTCCTACAGATTTGTTTTATATATAAAATCATTAGTAGGAAGAAATAACACAATCCACAAGAATGAAAACCACAATTAAAGAATATTAACAGGGAAGATACACAAAAATGATAACGAAGAGCGATGAGGACATAGGAGATAGGTGTGCACTTCATTTTATAAAATAGAAGGTATCTTAAAAATAGTTGTGATCATTATACTTACAGAAGGGGGACCATATAAACTCAAATTAGAAGATTCATTATACAAATAGGCTATGATAATATTCAAAGTTTACATGGTCAAGTACCATTTTTTTTCTTTTATACAATGTTTGTAAATTATGCATTGTAAGCCCCGCCCGTAATACAAACAACGGAAACTACTTTACCGCCCCTACTTTACATACAAAACCAAAAGACTTTGGCATAAATGAAAAAGGGCATTGTCATGCCATACTTATTTCAAGAGGCACGTAGCGAGAATATTCCAAAACAGTATTGAATTTCGTAGAATAAGATGTATATATTGTAGTAATGATGTGACCTCCTAAATTATTCCATTCCATTTGAGGTGATATTGTAAATCCTTCCTTGTTGAGGTGTAGACTAGAATAACAAGTCAGGCTCAGCTTCTCATTTAATGGACTTCCAACTATTTGTAAGCAATATCAGAATAATAATATGTCAAACTCACTTACAGTTCTCTTTACTTCCTTGCCAAATTCGTGTGAATCATAAGAGTCTTACAAACACACCACTGCTTGGTAGCACGAGAGTTAAGTTTTGGAATGTTAACTCTCTATTTCCCAAGAACAATTATACAAATACACTTTATTCTGTGGGGAAAACTAGAGTTCGATAAAAACATGGACGACAACTATTTAACTATTTAACAGCAACATCAAATCATATGTAGCTCAATTAAATCCATATGTACTGTACTACCAAGGAATATTTGACTTTCACCACCATGTCACAATTATTTTTGTAAAATGTCATATCATGCTTCACTCAGAGCAAGAAAAAATAGCTTCCTGGTCACATTTGTTGTCAGAAAAAAGTAAACGTTGATGTTACATAGAATACACCAATTCAAACAGAATAGTAATAAAAAGGCTTATTTACAATTTAAACCCTGTGTTATTAACAATATACAATTCAAACCCTCTTTTAATATATTTAGTAAATTTAACCCTACATTTTTTAACTATTTACAATTGAAACCTTTTTTAAAATAATTACTAAAATTTTAAAATAATTAGTAAATTTAACCCTATGTTTTTTAACTATGTACAATTGAAACCTTTTTTAAAATAAATAGTAAATTTAACCCTACGTTTTAAAACATTTAGTAAATTTAACCTTGACTTTTTAATTTCGGAATAAAATAAATTTTATATCGAAAAAGTATTTTCGAGAATATATTCACCGAAGAGTATTTTTGAAAATAAATTAAATTCAGTGATGAACATTCATGAATATATTGAGCGAGAAGTGTGATGGCAAGATGAAATAATATAAACACATATTAAAATTTTATTGAACATATATAATATATTATACATATAGATATATTAATATAGAAAAGAACATCTAAATATCCATTTTATAAGAAAAAACCCTAATAATTGCAAATATCTATTATGCTTAGATAATATCTATACAAAAAAATTGACAATAGTGCATTTGACGAATATTTATTCAAAATTTTGTCGTAAAATTTATTTTATTCCGAAATTAAAAAGTCAAGGTTAAATTTACTAAATGTTTTAAAACGTAGGGTTAAATTTACTATTTATTTTAAAAAAGGTTTCAATTGTACATAGTTAAAAAACATAGGGTTAAATTTACTAATTATTTTAAAAAAGGTTTCAATTGTAAATAGTTAAAAAACGTAGGGTTAAATTTACTAAATATATTAAAAGAGGGTTTGAATTGTATATTGTTAATAACACAGGGTTTAAATTACATTTAAGCCTAATAAAAAAGTATATATACTATTAAAAAAATATATGTGAAATAAGTACTTGCACAGCTAACTTACAAGCAAAGCTGTCATCTACTCCCATTTACAACTAGTGCCAAAGCATTACCAGGAAAAAGCTACAGAGAGGGGATTCTACAATGAAAATTAATTTATCTTTATAAGGAACTGTGCAGATTATGAGATAACCATACACACTTTCAATCAAAAAGTGGCACATTTTTGTATAAGATGCATTCTTAGATACCTATCATCTACCTGCAATGGTAAGGGGGCTGCCTACAAACCTTAGTTTACGGAAGCAGTTATCACTATAGAGAATAGAATACGTGTCCATGGATACGTGTCCAAGTGTCGAACTCGGAAATATTTTTAAAAGTTTACATTCTTATGCTTAAAATAAGTGTCGATACCAATATGTGAGTGTCAACTGTCAAGTGTGTGACACGAGCTCATATCCATCCACTCACATATTGATCCACTCTTCAACCCCAAAAATGTGCTTTGAGTAAGGAGGAGTCTTATATATAATACATAATCCAATCAAGCACTCCGACGAGCTGCTAACTTAACAATTATTCAGATAAACAATCAAGCATTCAAGCTATTTCAAAATTCCCCCAACAATACCAGTAAAAGTCAATCGAACTCTCGAACTAAAACCGAAACTCTAAAGGGCTAAAAGATAACAAACCAAAACCAACCATAAAACAGTTACGAAAAAAAATTAAAAGAAAAAAAGATTACTTTAATACATAAATTGCCAGTGCAAATAATATGTTGAATCTTGCCAGGAACAAGCATAGATTTGAACTTTGGAGGAAGATCAGGTGCTCTATGTGATATATGAAGATCACCCAATGCTAATACAAGCACCATCTTTCAAACTAAACCCTAATTTCTGCAATTAAACAATTAATTTTATGTATCAGCATCGAGAAATGCAAATTCAATTCAAATAAAGACATGGGTACTCATCAAAATGAAGATTAGACATATAGATACAACTATATAGAAAGATATATGTATATGCCCTATGTAGTGATGTTAGATCATAAGATCATACCTGTAGCTGTAGTAATACAGAGCCGAAGACCCTGTTCGTACTTTTGTTTTTCTACTCAATTTGTATTTTGTAGGAGTATTATAGTTCTCTGTTTCTGCATCTTAAGATACATTCTCCTGTTTGTATAATTTTGGAACCAAATGTAAAGTTTGTTATAAGAAAAATGCGCAGAGCGTCTCCACGGTCAAAGTGCGGTCAAAGTGTATCAGCTAAATTATCTACTTGGCCCGTAGCTGACATCGATGTGTAACTTTTAGAGGATATTTAAAAATCGATGTATTCTTATCTTCTTCTCCTTATTTAAAAATTATAAATAATCATATTTGATTTTTTATATTTGTCGAATCAATAAGTCTCTCATGTATAATTTTACATGTTGATTGTTATAAATAATATCATTGGAGTGAATATTCTTACCTCTAGATAAAATTTTACATAATAATTATAAAAAATCATTATAACTAATAAATTTACATATTATCCTTGAAGATGCTCTTACCCCACGAATTATATCAAAAACTGTGTAGAAATGCCGCTTGCGCTAAGCCCTGCTTATAAAATTATACTCTCTGTCCCATATATATGATTTAATATTTACATATATATTAAGTAAATCAATAATAACTTCTTATTTTAATTAATAAATACACTTCTTTTCTTAATTTACCACAAATTCCAATAAATAGTTATTGATGGTTTAGTATTTCTATACAATATTCTATATAAATACATGTAACTAAACACTTTTTTTAAGCAATTGATAGTATTGATAATATTGAAAACATCAAAATTTATATAGTACTCCCTCCGTCTCTTATTACTTTTCCTGTTAATCATGTGCGCGTTTACCAACACACACTTTTTGATCGTTAATATCTTTAATTTCGTATTAGTATTAAATATAAAAATTTTACTGTATTAAAGTACTCACAAATACGAATCAAACAAAATCACTCATGACTATATTTTGTCTTATAAATTATGTGTAAATTAGTAGTCAATCGCTTACAATGAACAGTACAAAAAGTCAAAACAAGAGATGTTTTTAGAGACGGAGGGAGTATTGATTAGTAGACGTCTTAATTAATACGTATGAAAAAACTAGGATACTAATTTTCATTAGTCAAAGATAAAAATAGAAATCAACCAATATTTTGAGACAACTATAAAAGGTAATTCAATCAAGAAATATGAGACGGAGGCAGTACTAAAATTTAATATTTGTTAGTTGTTAAAAATTATTTTAAATTTATTTTTTAAATGAGTTGTGCTACCTACGCACATGTAAAATTTTTAACTTATCATACCGTTCTTAAAAGCCGACGCCCTTCTTAAATCATACCAGGTCTGGTAATAATGTAAGAATTTATTTCAATAAAATATTAATTTATCTCAATACAATATATTATAATATCAAATATTTATAAATTATAGTGTATATTGAAAAAATCGTATAATTTCATGATTATTAATTATTACATTTATGTTTCATTATAAAGATAAAAATATGTAGATGGTTAGAGAAAAATTATAAATCCTTTTATATTATATGTAATTTAATGCCTAATTTAGATATATAACATATTTTTAAATTTAAATTCATATAACTTTGAAATATCATTTATAAATCTAGTTTAACTTAATTTAAAAAAAAAAAATTGAAAATTCTAATATTTTTTTTTAAAAAAATACGTTGGCAGCTTATCAAAAAACCAGTTTACCTTCTTAATTGGCTCTTTGCTATGATAAAATTAAATATTTTTAACTAAAGAAAAAAGAGGCGGTGTATTTAAGTGAAATAAGTAAATGAGGTAAATTTGAACAATGTAAACAAAAACAGCAGGCAAGCGGCATAAAAATTAGAAATGAGTTCATATAAACAGCAGGTAATTGTCTTTCATATAAACACTTCTTTTTCTGTCTTCAATCAAGTCCTGATTTGTTGAATTATCATCTAACAGACTCTGATCATCTTAGTATCTGTCGGTTGAGTATACTCTGATTCTGTAGACTCCGGTGACATCATCTAGACTCTGATCAGTTTTTGTAAACTCTGATTAATAGACTCTAACAAAATCATTTTTTCATATCTAACAATCTCTCCCAATTTATGCTCTGTACAATAAAACATAAATTTCAATGATGATGTCAGAACCCTTATAGATAAATGCACTAGTTTTTGTTTTTCCATGTGTTACACTCTTTTGTAGGAAAAGTTTCCAGCCAGGAAATCATCAAGTAGCTTCTTTTCAACTGTCTTCAACAATCCCATCAATTCCTCCTTCAGCTCCTTTATTTGATCATTTGAATCATCAATTTGAAAAATTGCAACTCTCAAGTTATAGATTGATGTTCTCTGCATTCTTTCATATAAAGGAATACTTCAAATTCTTTGTCCATCAGGATTGAGCATTAAGATTGCAGTATCCAACACCATTTTTATCTTAGCATCTCCCTTGCTCATCTCCTTCTCAGTGTCATCCTCCATCATGTACCTTGGTCTGTATTCTTCAGAGTCTAACTTCATTAGCTTTTCATTTTTCTTAGCCCCTGTTATTACCCTTTCTAGATGTTTCACCCACTTTGCAGTGGTGTCATCCTCTTTAATTAGTAAATAAAGAACATATTCCAATTCTTTTGATGACTTATGAATTAAATCTTTTTCAGATAGCTTTAACACTCTTCCATTTTCTAAAAAGTATAGCAGTTTCTCTTTAGGTACAACACCATCAAACACATCTTTCACCAAGTGAACAACAATGAGTTTGTTTAAATGGTCTTGAGTCAATTGTTCTTCAGGTTTGTCCTTTAAAGAATAGGGATCTCTAAATGCAGTAGCTTCACCTCTGTAGACCTTGGCTTTTGAGTTACCAATTCCTCCCTTATCCTTTCCAAGTCTAGCATTGAGAGTTAGAAACTCATTTTTTATCCATAAAAGATCATGATTCTTCTTTCTGACCAAAGTTTGTTATTCTTCCTCCTCATCTTCAAAGCCAATTCCTCCTGGAAGGAATGTGGTTCCTTGCATGATAAGTGGAGCGTTTGGTTTTGGTGGAGTTTTTTGTTGGACTTTTGGACATGACTGAGATGGTTGACTACTTACAATATTTGTACTTGGACCTCTGGTTGACCTTGTCACAGGTGTAAATGTTTATTGAGGTCTAGCATGTTCAGATGTTGTAGATTTCTTCTTGATCAGAGTTTTCCTTTGAATAGAAGTTTGCTTTTTCTTTAAGTAGACTTGAGAATTGTCAGTACCGGTATTCATTTTCTTCACTTCCTATTCAACAACAACTGGATCTATGTTAGGATATTCTGCTTCAAACGTCTTCTTTGTCAGTTCTGCATCCTTCCTTAATTTCTATTCAACTTTCTCTGGCTTCTCTTCTTCTTGGAGTTTTCTTGCTAACTCTGCATCCTTCCTGATTTGATCTAATTGAGCTACAACATTTGTTTCACTCAGAGATTGTTGCTTGTCTTTGTCTTTTCTAGACCCCAAAGGAATCAGAGTTTGTGAAAGAATCAAAGTTTGTGTCTTCACAATTTTATCTCCCTTATAACTCCCAGGAATTGTATCATTCTTTCCACTTCCATCACCATCAAATTTATCAAGAGATTTAAGATGAAGATCATCTTTTCATTTATCTTTTGAATCTCTCTTTCCCTTTCTGACATCATGAGGGATAGAGAGATGATCCATAATCAGAGTCAAGGAGTCCTGAATAGAAGAGACAGCAGTACTTAAAGTCTCCACTTTGGATTCCAAAGTTGTATGCTGTTTGAAGAGAGTAGTGAATTTCTTGTCAAAGCCATGGTTGGTAAGTTGTACAACAGTTTGAACTGAAGCACCCTGTTTGATAACATCCCCATGCAGAGAATTCATTTCACTATGAAGAGCCTTAGTGAACACAGTTGTGGCCTTCAACAGGGTCTTCATGTCATCAGATGAGAGGTCAGAATTTTCCTTTTGAACAAGGTCATGAGCCCGAGACTAATTGACCTTTTCATGAGAAAATTTCCAGGATATCTCCCAGAGTGTCTGTTTGGCAAGATCTTGAAGGGTTGGTGCTCTCTGTGTAGTGTGTCTAATAATACATTCCTTATCAAGGGCAGGTTCTATCACATCCTTGAGCTGAGCAACAATACAATAGTCTAGATACTCCATTTGAAATCTGTCTAGAGCATCATGAGAATTGGATGGTCATCTTTTGGAGTTGTATCTTTCTTGATAGGAGATGGAAAGATGTTAGGTCAAAATGTGTTGTAGAGGGGGGGGGGGG
>QRFB01015216.1:12671-23355 GCA_008931105.1 Oenanthe javanica
GAATTTCTACTTAGGTTCTATCTCGAACATTAAGTCGAACTTCTACATAGAATTTTTACTTAGGTTCTATCTCGAACATTAAGTCGAACTTCTATATAGAATTTCTACTTAGGTTCTATCTCGAACATTAAGTCGAATTTCTACATAGAATTTCTACTTAGGTTCTATCTCGAATATTAAGTCAAACTTCTACATAGAATTTCTACTTAGGTTATATCTCGAACATTAAATAGAACTTCTACATAGGAATTTCTACTTAGGTTCTATATCGAACATTAAGTCGAACTTCTACATAGAATTTCTACTTAGGTTCTATCTCGAACATTAAGTAGAACTTCTACATAGGAATTTCTACTTAGGTTCTATCTCGAACTTTAAGTAGAACTTCTACATAGGAATTTCTACTTAGGTTCTATCTCGAACTTTAAGTAGAACTTCTACATAAGAGTTTCTACTTAGGTTCTATCTCGAACTTTAAGTAGAACTTCTACATAACATTTCTACTTAGGTTCTATCTCGAACTTTAAGTAAAACTTCTACATAGAATTTCTACTTAGGTTCTATCTCGAACTTTAAGTAGAACTTCTACATAGGAGTTTCTACTTGGGTTCTATCTCGAACTTTAAGTAGAATTTTTTTGTGTACTTAGAAAATATTTCCACCTCCAGAATTTCTACTTGGCTCTAAGTAGAAACTTATCTAGAATTTCTAGATAAGAATTTCTACATAGGTTCCCTAGTAAGTACTTAGAGAAATTCTGGGCTTCAACTTAAAACTTCAATGCAACATCTTGAACTTGTGATTTCTTCTTGTCTTCTATATTCTTCAACAAGCTCTTGAACAAGGATTTCTACTACTGACATAAACTTGTTATCAATGTCCTGACACTTGATGCAATGGTCTAGTTCATAAGTGACTAGTCTTGATAGGGTTCTTGCTTCTGAATAGATTACCATATTCAATTAGTAATGTGGCTTTCCAACAGTTGCTTTCCTGCTTCTTCACTTGAAATCAATTAGCCTTATTGATACTGATAGTTATGATCTTGATTCTTTAAGTTACAAATCACTGAGGCATGAACAACTTNCACTGGGGCATGAACAACTTTGACTTGAACTTCTTCCAATGATTTCTTCTTTGTTGAATTATATCAATTACCTCGTCTTCATTTTGTATTGATTTTTGTGTAGGTGTAGTATTATTTACTTGTCATGTTCTAGTGTTGAGTTATCACAATTACTATTCATATAGCTTCGTAATTTCCAACAAAAGATTAGTAGGATCCTCATCAACAAAAATGGCAGAAAGTTCATCATTAGAGTCTATATCTGTAGCAACAACATGACTATGACCAGGTGCATCAGAAATTGGTACTTGAGGGGCAGGTTGTTCTACAGAGCCTATTTCTAGTATACGCTAAGCACCTGCACAAGGAACATAATAACCTAAGACACTCTTTTCTTTTAAAGTAATCTCATTACTTCTCGCATCACACATCTCATGACTTTGAATAGTAAGAGTTTACTCACTAGAAGTAACTAACTTCCTTCTCATATCTAACTCCGTTTTTGCCAGAACTAGTGTCTGCCTCTCTATGTCATTTTTGTTTTTCTCACATTTTACCTCAAGCTCACAAGAAAGGTTCAAATCACAGTGTCCTACAGAAATAAGTGGTGGCTGCGAAGAGTTGTATGTGGTCATATGAATAGAGGGTACCTTTCTAGGACTATCCATGGTCATTCCAGTAGGAAAAGAAGCATGTATAAAATCTGAACTTAAGCTATCGTCAGAATTTATACCTTGAAGATGTGTAGAGTCTGATGGAGTGTCCATTGGATGTGCAGAGAGAGATTGTACCAAGATTGCATCAATGATTGTCAAATGAGTAACATCAGAGTTTCAGGTCTCAGCATTTGCAGCATTTGAATCAGAATTTAGCTATTGTTCCTTGTTTTGGTCTGCAATCACATTGGTGGTGATTGGTTCTTTTGGGACCAGAGCCTGTGTAGTAGCTTCTTCACCACTTTGAGGTGAAGGTTCGTGTGTGCTAGATCTTCCAGTAGTTGGCCTTCAGTATCAACAACAACAGGATCTGCGGTCAGAGTTTGGTACCTGCATCCAAACGTTGATTGGATGGTTCTTGTGTGGCTGGGGCTTTAACAACTTGTTCAATCCTTTGAGCTGAAGGTTCTTGTGGGTTGTACCCCTGATCCAAGATGGCTTCTTCTGCTCGTAGAGTGGCTTCTGTTGAACTTTGATCAACAAGTTCTTGTATGCCTATCGCTTCAGAGACTGCTACCTCACTTTGAGAGATAGGTTCTTGTGTGTCTAGGTCAAAAAAAACTCTCTGTTTCTTCTTTATGGAGAATACCAAGGGATTAATCTTACCTTCTTTCTTGGAGGAGACCGAGCCACAGATTTACCCTTTCTTTTGAGGCCTGAGCCTTGTGTCTGAGAGGTGTGTTTTGTAACTGATGCCTTTTGCGAGACACCAGAGGTTGGCAGAGTTGGTGTATCAGTGTTTGGTGGATGACTTGGGTTAGAATCAGAGTGGGGAATTGGTAAACTCTAATCCTTAGTCACTGAAAGGAAACCACTTCCATACACAGTAGACAAAGTTTGATGAAGAAACTGCCTGACATGTGCAGGATAAAATAACTCAGATAAGGATGCCCCTATCTTGGCATCCTTTCTGGCCAAATCAATAAAACGTCTTTTATTCATTTGAAAAACAGGGATGTTAGTGTCATCAGCAAAACTAACATCTGGTAAAAGATGACTAAAAATCAACTGTAAAAATCAAGCATAATATACAGTATGTTCATCATCACTAATTTTACGAGCTATTAGCCTAATCAATAAACAAGCAAAATCAATATTTTGAGAATGGGTCAGAGAATACCCAATTTGTTGAGAGAGTAGGGGAATAACATCAAAATTTGTTCACTTGGCTGTGAAAACCCTGGTTATGCAGTCAAAGAAGAAATTTCATTCTCTTCTAAGATTGGGCCTTATAAGGCTTCCCAGCTTCGATAGGCTTCCTCCATAGCCTATTTCTCTGAAGAAATATTTGATGTCGTTGTCGTTCGCAACATCATCATACACTTCAAGCTCAGGAAGTTGAAGAGCTTGTCGAACCACCGCAGAGTGATGGAGTGTCGGCCATTACACTGAAAAGTGATTATGGGTTCTTCAGTAGCACCAACATTGTTGAATCTAGCTGTGGACCCGATTCGTGTCATGGCTTGGGCGGAAATCACATCGAGTTCCTGCAAATCATACCCAATACAACTTTGGGCTAGAAAATCTTGGATTACATGAAATTCTCCATTGTCTTCTGATTTATGAAGAAGAGTTGAGTAGTTTGTAGTAGAAAAGGTATAGTTCTTGAAAGAAACTCCCTTAGAGGCCATTGAAACAGATGTTTTGGAAATTCTTAGGGTTTAAGAGAGAATGAGAAAATATGTGACTGAGAGTTATAATTCAAAGTATAGAATACAAGTGAACTAAACGAGTCTCTCTCAATTAGTCTTGTAACCTGTAGTGGGACACGTGGCAATAGATTAGAGGATATAAAATAATTGGAATGGTTCCTAGAATACTGCAATTGTGTGTGTATATGTGTACTTGCATAATGTGAATCGTTATATGTGTTACACACTCGCCTCAGGATTGTTCTGATCAGAGATTAACAATTGTGATGTCACAAATTTAAATATGATGTCACAAAAATAAATCAATAAAAAATTAGTTATTGAAAAACAAATAACTATATAAAGTTGACTTATTGACTTTGAATCAGAGACTACAATATCTGACGTCGGAGTCTACCACTAAAGTTGACAGAGTCTACCACATATTCTTACAAAGTTTATCATAGACTCTGACATAGTTTATCATAGACTCTGATAGTTGATGACATCATAATTTGCAAGTACTGAGTTAATCATCAGAGTGTGATAGATGATGTGAATTTTTTGTTGTCCTTGAATTCCTGCTACCATTCTCAACTCATTTACTAGTTTCGTAAATGTTGCTTCACACAGAGGCTTGGTGAAAATGTCTGCTAGCTGCTGATCAGTTGGAACAAAATGCATTTCAATTGTTTCTTCCATGACATGTTCTCTGATAAAATGATATCTGATACTGAAATGCTTTGTCGTAGAGTGTTGAACTGGATTTCTTGTCCTTGCAATTGCACTTTGATTATCACAATATATAGGAATTTTAGAAAAGTTTAAACCATAGTTCAACAGTTGATTTTTCATCCACAGAATTTGAGCATAACAACTTCCTGCAACAATATATTCTACATCTACAGTTGATGTGGAGATGGATTTCTGTTTTTTACTAAACCAGGAAACTATTCTTCCTCCTAAAAATTGACAACTCTCACATGTACTTTTTCTGTCTATTTTGCATCCTGCAAAGTCAACATCTGAATAACCTATAAGTTTAAAATCGGATTCTCTAGAATACCATAAACCAAGATTAATTGTGCTTTTTAGATATCTAAAAATCCTCTTAACAGCAATCAAATGAGGTTCCCTTGGATTTTCCTGAAATCTAGCACAAAGACAAGTTACAAACATGATATCTGGCCTGCTTGCAGTCAAGTAAAGTAGTGAGCCACCACTACCTCGAGCTCCTACATCTTTAATTCAGCTTCTTGGATCATTTCGATTCTGTTCAGAGGTTTACAACCATGACTGCAATCAAATTTGGTTCCTGGGTCACAAATACAGTAGATATGCCAACATCCTGTTTTATCAAATATTATCCCATTAAGCTCTTATTCTAGTTCATAGGCCTTCAACTCACAGATAGTTCTCCTAAAGATAATGTGGTCATAT
Organism: Oenanthe javanica; assembly: GCA_008931105.1. Classification (NCBI taxonomy): domain Eukaryota; kingdom Viridiplantae; phylum Streptophyta; class Magnoliopsida; order Apiales; family Apiaceae; genus Oenanthe; species Oenanthe javanica. Next base: position 17,525 of record QRFB01015216.1, read on the forward strand.
CCTTAGATCCCTCATGGTTGTAATCCTATGTTCCAGATGATCTCTAATATTAGCACGAACTTCCTGTAATCTCCCTGTAGAATAAACTTTAATGCTTTTATACTAAGATGTCAGGTAGTCCAATTTGTTCTCCTTCACTACTTTAACCTCTAACATTTTTTATTCAAAAATTCAACTTAAATAAACCAAAACTGTACCCAAATTAATCTTTTCTTTTACAGCATCTGAATAACTAAAGAAATTCTATGGAGTAAATCTCTGAGGATATTAATACCACCTCTTCTTCAACCTGTTCCGGAATTAACATCATTGGGTTTTCTTTAGTCAATTTTAATTGTCTTCAATATCGTAAAAAATCTTCAACTACTATTTCGTAAACACCCTCAAATTAATATTTAAGAAAAATTTAAATTTACAGAATTTTTAATTTTCTTAGAAAATAAATTAATCAAAAAATAAAAATTTACAAATAATTAATTTTCAAGAATTTTTTAAATTTCTTAAAAATTAAAAAACCGTAAATTAATATTTTAAGAAAAAATTTAGATTTCTAAAATTTTACATTTTCTGAAATAATAAATAAATTAAAAATAAATATTAAAAAGGTACAAAACTAGGGATACCAAAATACAATTTGAGGCGGTAAATCTCTTGGTTGCGCTGCGCTATATGACATAATAATCTTAAATGCACTAATTGCCTAGACCTCGGATGCGCCTGGAGACAAAAAGTCTCGGATGTGCCAGGAGATTCAATGTCTTGGATGCGATTTACTTACATTTAAATTTAAATAAATAAACACTTAACCAAGCTGCTCTTGAAGGCACTACTACGCGTGTGTTGTTCAACCTGCGTAGAGCTTTAACACACAAATGTAGACCCCGCACGTGTAACCATGCCGCTCTGAAGGCGTCTTTTTACCTTCAAACACTACGCAAGTCACCATGCTAGATGAAATTGGACAACCAAAATGGCTTTGTTAACTTTTTTTAAAAGAAACTTTTATAAACCTATAAAATAAACTATTAAAATTTGTAATATAAATTAAAAGTTTATAAAATAAACTAATTAAAATTTATAACATAAATTTATAAAAGTTTATAAAATAAATTTCATAAAAGTTTATAAAATAAATTTAATATTATGCTTATAAAATAAACTAATTAAAATTTATAACATAACCTAATAAAAGTTTAGAAAATAAATTTCATAATAGTTTATAAAATAAACTTATTAAAAGTTTATAATTAAACTTATTTAACAAGGTCTCTAATCATTTTGAGTCCAAACAGTTTCGACACGGTGAGCTTCACTGAGCTACAGATCCTGATTTGCATATCAATCAGCAAGCTTTGATACCAATTGTTAGGTCTTGAAGTATCGTAGAAGAGGATTGAATACGATACTCACAATAATTTAAATTCTTTTCAAAATTTACGGATAAATAAATTATTGCTTCAGAGTAGGTTTGGCTATTTGTAGTGTTTAAGAGAACTATTTACTAATTTTCTGTGTGCACAGATAAATCAATTTAGTTCTAGAAAATTACCCGACTAAAAATATAACTGGTTCCCGATGAACAAAATGAGTTCTTCGCTACTAACACAAAAATATAAGGCTCAGTTCCGATACAAATATATCTAAAGTAGTATTAAGAAAAATTGAGTCCATAGAGAGTGATATCTAGGAGCCCTGTGCATTTTTCATTAAAAAACCGGATCCTAATATCTTACCGGAAGTAAGGTATGAATGTGTATAAATTATCTCTTCTTGCTACCGGCCATGGCTGATGCTCATGATATTTTTGTGTTCAAGAAAACCCTCTTACTTTCTTGAAAATGAGTGGTTGTCCTCTATTTATAGTGCAGTCTTGAGTTCAATAAAGTAGATGTGTGGATGTGCTTCTAGGCTTGGTGGCACCAAAAGATATTATTCTTGGATGTGCTTGTAATACATTTCTTGATGGCGCCTAGCGTAAAAGTTTTGGATGCACCTTGTGTCTAGTGGTTTGAAGGCGCCTTGATATCAATTCCTTGGATGCGCCTAGAGTATAAAACACTTGGATGCGCTTTCTATATTAACATGTCAAGTGAATATATATATATATATATATTGCCATTACTCCATAAAGAACACCCTTATATAAAGAACACGAAATAACACTTTAGAATCTTACAAAAAACTCATTTAGATTCTAAAGTTTAACATCGATTATGTTTTTATGAATAAAACTAGAATCTAACATAAGATTAATAAAAAATCATAACATGATTATGTGTAAATTTCATTTTTACAAAATGTATATATGATTCTATGCTGGATTCCATGTTAGATTCTGTAATATTTGATTTTTAAAATTTAGATGAGATTTGATCTTATATTCAATATGTTAGGTTTTATTTTAGTTCAATTTTGTGATTATAATCTTAACAAACCATTTCTCATAAAAAAGAAGTGTTTTGATGGTGTTCTTCCGTGTTCTTTATATAAGAGTATTCTTTACACTACGCCATAAGTGCTCATAGGCAATACTTTTAGAAAGCGTTGCACTGAAAACGTTGCGGTAGCTCTAAATTTTTGGCTCTTTTGCAACACTGCTAAAATAGTATTGCATTAGGTAAAACTTCGTGTTGCATATTACTCACGGTGTTGCAGTGAATGCAACACTAATGAATGGTGTTGCATTAGCTATTTTTTTTAAAATTAGTGACGTGGCAGTGGGCTAGTGCTGACGTGGCAGTGGGGGGCCCACCATGGCTGACGTGGCAGTGGGGTCCATGCTAACGTGGCTGGTGGGGCCCACTAGTAGGCCACCACTGCTGACGTGGCAGTGGGACCCACGCTGACGTGGCAGTGGGGGGCCCCACCACTGCTGACGTGGCAGTGGGGCACATGCTGACGTGGCTGGTGGGGCCACCTCTACTGACGTGGCAACCATATATATATATATATATATATTATCAATCTTGGATGCGCTTCGTTGGATGCACTTCCTTGGTCAAAGTGCAGTTTGGTCACTACACTTTGACACACTTTTCATTCCTTGATTAAAGTTCACAAACTTCCATTTCTTGTACCAAAGTCTTATAACCTTACACCTTGTACCCTGAGCTGTTTTCGTTCTTCGACTTTAGTTCGGAAACTTTCACTTTTCATACCAAAGTTATGACACTTTACACCCTGCACCCTTTGAGCTGTTTAGTTGTTTGCATGTAGCCTCTACAAATCACTTTTCGCACCTTAATAAATAATCATTCTTTCCAAGTACGTTCTTCAACTTCACAATTCTTCTATAGATAATATTCAGATTCCTTTCACAAACCGTTGATGCCTAGTGCAACTGGTTTGCTTCACAAACGACTAACTTCGATCCAGGACTTCGTATTATTGCCTTACGTATATTGTTAAGTTTGCAGCAACTTCATTGTTTCGAACACTGACTGTCAATAAACATAGTACTTTTACTGGAATCTTTTATGGTACTTAGACAACATCTTCATTACTACCACTATCTTGAATACTTCATTTTATGTTTTTCACTAATGCTTGAACATATAAACGAACTTCTTTCAGTGAGTATAACTTTAAGAATGTAGATGTCTTCTTTAACCTTTATTTTTACCCTGTCTTCAATCCTTCTAGATTCCTATACTTCGAACACTCTCTATCTTCAATCAGTGCTAATACAATGAAATCTTCTAGTGGCATATTTATACTGAATCTTCTGAACACTTCTGAAACCCTAAAAGTCTTTACACATTATTCTTCACTGAGGCATGAACATATTGATGAACTTCTTTCAATGACCTTTAGTAGACTTCAAGACTTCTTCTAATATCTTGATTTGCTGTATTTGCCTTATCTGCATTTCTTCCTAATTTCTATGTAGACGTAGAATTATTTACTTATCATGTTCTAGTTTTGAGTTATCATGACTTTTGTTCATATAGCTTCGCAATCTCACCAACATCCCGTTCAATTTCACCCGTAGTACTCTTCTTCTACCTTACTTCTTCTCTTTAATTTCTCTATATCTAATGAATTATTCTCCTTGTTCAATGTTATCATTCATCCATCTCTAATGTACTCTACACCTATTATCTTATCTCGGGAGTTTCATACTATGCTCTAGGTGCTTGCTTAAGTCCTTAGAGTGCCTTGTACAACCTGTAAACATGATTAGGAAATTGAGGATCAACAAATCCAGGTGGCTATTCCATAAAGACTTTTTCATCTAGTTTCCGTTTCAAGAATGCATTCTTCACATCTATTCGACAAACCTTGAATTTTGAATGTGCTTCAAAGATGAGAAATATCATGAATGTTTCCAATCTTGCTACAGATGCAAAAGTCTCATCATAGTTTATGGCTTCTTCTTGTGAGTAGTCTTTTGCAACCAATTTGCCTTTGTTTCTCACCATTGTTCCATTTTCATCAAGCTTGTTTCTGAAGACCCCCTTGGCACTAATAATTGACCTATTTTTAAGTCTTCGGCACTATTTTTAATGATCGACTAATTGAAAGATAAGGATGGTGATTGGGAGAGATGATAAGGATGATACATATATTCATATAATTAGATTAGATCTTATATTTATTTTTGATGAAGTTTCGTATAAATAAAATTATATATATATATATGTATGTATATATATATATATATATGTATGTATATATATATATATGTATGTATATAGTATGTGTTGGGTGTTATCCCAATTCAATAGTATGTGATTTGGTGATCCAAGACAAATATGAGTAGTATAATAATTGTATTCAGATAATTATTATGGATGATAATAATTATAATTAGGCAATTATTATAAATGGTTTGTCTTGGTCACAAAGGTAAGTAATTAGATATCAATTATGATTAGACTTGGGCAGATAATTAGATACCAAGTATGATTAGACTTTGGTAGATAATTAGAAACCAAGTATGATTAGTGTTGGTGGTTAAGTTTGAGATGACTATATATACATAGTCATATTATGTGTGATGGATATGCTTAAACATGGAGGTTTAGGTATCGTTTGGTACGTGGTTGTTCCACGTACATAGGTTTGGAAACATTGTGAGGTGTGAGAGATGTTTGAGTATTGTTTGGTTTAAGTATCGTATGAGTGAAACACCGCTTGATGAGATTTATTGTATTATTGATTATTGTCTGGGTTAATAATACAAATTGGGACACGGATTTTCCGTATCATATAATTTTGTTGTGTGTGTTTTGCATTGTTTGTTTATCTCGATTTTTGCTCCCTAACAGTATGGGTTAAGTTATATGGTTATATATGATATCATGTATCAAACTATTAAAAAAAAAATAGTATTTGATATATATGATATATAATAAGGCAGTAATTTAATACTTGAGGGTACACAAGAAGCAGCAAGTCCCATTTTATACAAAATTATATCTTGATTAATTATTTAAGAGCCACAGAAGTTTGCATAATTAAGCTGGAAATGAAATGCAATCATCCAAGTGTAACAACATGCATTCTTGGATCGACAAAAACCCCTTGAAATCAAAACTCAACTTTTACAAAACGAAAAGATGTAGTATTACATATGAGATCGACTATTTTATAGCTAGAAAAAAGTAAATTAAATATATGATTAAGAAGAGGATGTAATAAGTTATTGCATGAGAAGGCTCCGAATAATGGCANTAGAAGAGGATGTAATAAGTTATTGCATGAGAAGGCTCCGAATAATGGCAGCTTGGTTGGTGTCTGTATTAGCCAATAACTCAGACAAACGATCACTTAGGTCATCAACCTCCCTATGAAGGCTTCTTATGTAGTTGCATGTCTCCTGTAAAACC
>QRFB01015217.1:0-23355 GCA_008931105.1 Oenanthe javanica
TTTTGTTTTAAAACACATATAAGGAGACGGAGGAGTTTGCTCTAGTATTATTCTTATAAAACGTGGAGATGAATATTTAGGATCAAATAAGAAAAATATTATTCTTGTAATACTAGGGGTGGAAATGAATATTTAGAATAAAATATAGGGCTCATAACATGGACATGGTATTGGTAGCCGAGGAGAAAGATTTAAAGCCCGTATTTAGACAAGAAAACAATGGCCCAAATTTTGTTAAAGATTGACAAGAAAGCCCAAGTAAAACAAAAGAGTGAGTGAGTGCATATGTAAGGCCCAAATCCAAGTAAAAGACAAGGAAGGCCCAGCAATTTTTGTAAGTATAGAAATGTAACATCAATAATGAGATCGTTTGAAAAGTTAAAGGAGCCGATATATAAGATATTTATAGGTTGGTAAAGGCAGGCGGCAGATGATAGGGGAAAACAAGCAAGGGATTCTTGTTTCGTGGACCTGCAATCTTACTAATTCCGTGTATCTATTGTACTTTTATGTGTATATGGTAGGGAGAGCCCGGATCGGATCGGTTCGGTTATACTAAAACCGAAATCAAAACCGTATATTTTTGATTTTTAAAATTGAAAACCGAAACCGCAACTGCAACCGGCGGTTCGGTTTCAAAATCTTCGATTCGATCGGTTCGGTTACGATTAGAAAACCACCTTAAATAAAAAAAATAAAAATGATTTTCATATTTTCATACATGTGAGTTTTAGTATTAATATTCCAGTATTAGTTCTGTAGTATTAAGAGGACAGAAGAACCATAACCTGCAATAAAGCATGTATTTTCATGTGGCATGTGAGTTTTAGTTCTACTAGGATGCACAGATAATCCAATGAACCCTCATTTTCATTCCTTTAACTCTTCAACTCAGCCTCTGAAATTTCACTCATTCAAGCTGTTGTAGATTTTTTATTTTCTTCATTTTAATTAACTAAATTAATGATTTCTAGGTTGAATTTATAATGCAAATGACTAATCTTTTTTTGACTCTTCTCTGCCTGTAAACATAAGTAGTTTACATATTGAACTTCTGGCAGACTACAGAAAAGAATGTAATAATTAATAAACGTTCCCCCAGACTATTTATATTTACCTATATATATATATATATATATATATATGTTTATTTATTTTAAAATTAATATAAATTATATAAATATTTATTTATTTGAATATTCAGATCGATTCAGTTTTTTCGGTTCGGTTGCAACCTAAAACCGAATCGCAACCGATCAAGCAGTTCGGTTTTATTTAGATCGGTTTTTACCGGTTTTTATTGATTTCGGTACATTTCGGTTTTTTGCTCAGCCCTAATATGTGGGTATCTACGTGGGTATCTATTATCCATCGCTCTAAATTAAATTCCTTGGCCAAAGTCTATACTATATTATTATACCCGAAATATTGAAAATTTTGGTCGGTCGGTACTGAATCACAGATTTGAAAAATATATACGCATTAAATATAATTTTACTTATTATAATACAAGTCCTAACTATATACATATCTATATTACCTAAAATTTTATTTTTTAGATCCAATTATATATTTATTATAATACGAGTCCAAATTACCCTAACTATATACATATCTATTACCTAAAATTTTACTCCCTCCGTCCCGGCCAAATGTTTACATTTGGTCCGGGCACGGAGACCAAGGATAGTGGGTGTAATAGTGATTTTATTGTTANAGTACTTTTTAGGCTCAATTATGTATTTATTATAACATGAGTCCAAATTATAACATATTTATATTAAATAAAATAAATTTATATAAAGCAAGAGAACATGTAATGTTATAATAAAATTTTAATATTATAAATTTTTACATTAAATATAAAAAAATCAATTTACTTACTCGTAAATATTAGTTATCCCACGGATTATAAGTTTGTATAAAATTACAAAAAAGAGGGCATCTGTTACAAAACTTGATCAGAGCTATCAAAAATTAGAAAAAAAACATATTAAATATTGAACTTATTTCATATTATACATTATTAAAAGCACAGTATCAAATTATGATGGTATCCAAACTCATGTTAAAAAGAGATGAAAATCATAATTATGTATTTTTACAAATTTATCGAGAATATGATATATTCAATAAATTAATATGTCTATACAATTTCTCTTCTCTTCTCATATCAATATTATTAATAATATTTGCAAAAATCATTTATATAAAATAATATTACAAAAATTAAACAATTCAAAAAATATCAAAAATAAAAATTCAAAAAATTAAATAAGTATCCGAATTTTAAGGACACAATTCAATTCAATTGACTTGGACTGATATAATCTTGATTTTATTATTTTATATATTTATTTAGCACTTAGGGGCAAACCCATCAGTGATCTAAAAATCTAAATTTGGAGCAGATTATCCTAAATTCTCCTAAAGCAGTGATCCAAATGAATTTGGATGATCACTGTTCACTGATCCAAATTTGGATCAATTGGTTTAATATTAAAATAATGATTTTGTTATTTGTATATTTTTAATTTACTAAATTTAAAATTAATTTGTGTATTTAATTAATAATAATATGTAACTCTTGACAAAAAAATAAATTTATAATAATGATAAGAACATTTTAATTTAAATGCATAAAATAAAAATTACAATATTAAAGCAGTGATCCAAATGAATTTGGATCACCACTGTTTACTGATCCAAATTTGGATCAATTGGTTTAATATTAAAATAATGATTTTGTTATTTGTATATTTTTAGTTTACTAAATTTAAAATTAATTTGTGTATTTAATTATTTAATTAATAATAATATGTAACTCTTGACAAAAAAATAAATTTATAATAATGATAAGAACATTTTAATTTAAATGCATAAAATAAAAATTACAATATAAAAAATGACTAGAAAATGGTACAAATATAATAGTTTAATTTAAAAAATATAGTAAATGATATAGTATAAAAACATTTAGTAAAAAATTATATTTTTAATTTAATTAATTTAGTAAATGTAATATAAATAGTCGATAATGATTAAACATTAAATTTAAGATTAAATAATTTAATATAATATTTATATAATATATAAATAATAATTTGGATCAAAATTNCATTTTAATTTAAATGCATAAAATAAAAATTACAATATAAAAAATGACTAGAAAATGGTACAAATATAATAGTTTAATTTAAAAAATATAGTAAATGATATAGTATAAAAATTATATTTTTAATTTAATTAATTTAGTAAATGTAATATAAATAGTCGATAATGATTAAACATTAAATTTAAGATTAAATAATTTAATATAATATTGATACAATATATAAATAATAATTTGGATCAAAATTTGAATGACACTATTGAAATTGGTTAAAAATTTGAATCAATTAATAATTCAAATTTAGATTTTTGGATCACAGCCGCCGGATAGTAGCCATAACAGTCTTAGAAACGTTACAAATAAAACAACAACTAGTATTTTCAGACAGCCGTACTTTGACGCAATAATAAGAGGAACCGAACCTACTACAAGCTTTGACGTGTAGACTTTCTCATGTTCATTTTTCATCTTTTCTTGATTCCTTTTACCTCAATCTCTCTGCAATTCATCTCTTTCTATTGCACATACACATACTTATTGCATATACATACATATATAGACACATCTTTAAATACTTATTAGCTCGCCACTAAATTTATATATTTTTACAATAAAAATGGAAGTTTCATCTTCTTCATATTCTCAACCTCTTTCGCTCCACAAACATCATTTCCCACCGTCCCATCACCGCCGTGTCTCAGCCAAATTCAACCACCCCAAGTCACAGACACCACTTTTTATATCCCCAAACTACCCTTGTACTAGTTCTTGCTCAACTTCAAGTTCTTGCTCATCTTTTTATGGGAACTCTTTGAATTATGTATCTATGTGTGTGTTTAAGTCCACCCCACCTCTAAAAAAGAGATCTTTTTCAATCCTGTGTGGGGTGTTTGAGAGATTTACTGAGAGAGCAATCAAAGCTGTGATGTTTTCACAAAAAGAAGCTAAATCTCTAGGCCAAAAAATGGTGTTTACGCAGCATCTTTTGTTGGGGTTGATCGCGGAGGATAGGTCCTCTTTGGGGTTTTTAGGGTCTGGTATTACAATTGAGAAAGCCCGAGAAGCGGTTATTGATGTTTGGAGTGATGAAATTGATCAGCAGGGTAATGTGAAAGGGGAAAGTAAGAAGAAGCTTGATTCGTCGAGCTCTGCTACGGATGTTCCGTTTTCTGTGAGCACGAAACGTGTGTTTGAGGCTGCGGTGGAGTATTCCAAGAATATGGGGTATCATTATATTGCTCCGGAGCATATTGCTATTGGATTGTTTACTGTTGATGATGGTAATGCTGGTCGTGTACTAAAGAGGTACATTCTGCTTGAGCATTTGAATTTTGATCATGATATATATGCGGAGTTTGCATATGTTGAGATTATTTTATGGTTGTGTACTTGTGTACTTGTGTTATTGAGTATGCCTATTTTGAATTCTTGTGTTAGTATAACGAGTAGACGGGTTATTGTTTTTCTTGTTAAATGTGCACTCTTTTAATTTCGATGATGTTATAATATTTTGTACATTTGGTGCATATGGGATGTTTTGTACAAAGGCCTTGATGCTTTTGGAAATGGCGAAATATGTGCGTAGAGTCAGCAGTGTCTCACAAGTTTACTGCTATACCCTCTATTTCTGAATAATAGGATTAAGTACGGCACACTATCTACAATATCTGCAACCGCCCAGATGAAGTCAAAGTTTATCCTTGAGATTTTTGTTGCTTTATTTTGGATGACGTTGGGAAATGGAAAGTTATTGTAGTGATATAGTATCACATGTAAATTATGCATGAAAAATATAATAGGTATCTTTTGTAATAAAATGTATAAAGCATGAGTTTCGTAATTATCTAAAGTTTGCACACGTGTTAAATTGATTATGATGATTGAAGAGCTCAGAAGTTAGAACTCTTTAGTATAATTTTTGGCAGAATCATGCTCTAGTTTTAATTGAAATTTGCACATTTATTAACATCTACTAAAAAAAAAACCCCGTCGCCTACATTTTTCAGCAATCGCCATAGAGGGGGCACATAGGTTATGACTTTATGGCAACTTTTATGATATTCGACAGTCTTTTGGCCATTTTAGAACTTTTCTTTTTGAATTTTTATACAATTCCTTTTCATCCACTAATGCGGATAGGTAATTGTAATTTCAGATTAGGGGTAAATGCAAATGATTTGGCAACAGTGGCCGTTTCTAGATTGCAAGGAGAGCTTGCAAAAGATGGTAGAGACCCACCCACTTCTTCTAAACGAATGCGCGATAAATTAGTTCCTGGAAAGGTCACTATTGACAGATCATCTGAAAAGGCTAGAGGTAAGGATAATGATAACCCTATTATGCTCTTCCTTTGTNTTTTAGTATAATTTTTGGCAGAATCATGCTCTAGTTTTAATTGAAATTTGCACATTTATTAACATCTACTAAAAAACAAACCCCGTCACCTACATTTTTCAGCAATCGCCATAGAGGGGGCACATAGTTTATGACTTTATGGCAACTTTTATGATATTCGACAGTCTTTTGGCCATTTTAGAACTTTTCTTTTTGAATTTTTATACAATTCCTTTTCATCCACTAATGCGGATAGGTAATTGTAATTTCAGATTAGGGGTAAATGCAAATGATTTGGCAACAGTGGCCGTTTCTAGATTGCAAGGAGAGCTTGCAAAAGATGGTAGAGACCCACCCACTTCTTCTAAACGAATGCGCGATAAATTAGTTCCTGGAAAGGTCACTATTGACAGATCATCTGAAAAGGCTAGAGGTAAGGATAATGATAACCCTATTATGCTCTTCCTTTGTTTTTGACTAGGGTCTATACCTTTACAACTATTTACAAGGCTATAGAAAAGATTATCAAATTGCTGCCTTTTTTTTTGTTAGATAAAAGTGCTTTGGCCCAATTCTGTGTTGATCTTACTGCTCGTGCTAGTGACGGACTCATTGATCCAGTGATTGGTCGGGAAACTGAAGTTCAGAGAATTATTCAAATCCTTTGCCGAAAAACCAAATGCAACCCCATTCTTCTTGGTGAAGCTGGGGTTGGAAAAACTGCTATTGCTGAAGGGCTGGCAATAAATATTTTGGAGGGAAATGTTCCTGAATTTCTTTTGGTGGGTTTGTATTTTATTATTATTTGTCATATGTGACATCTTAAATATAACTTCTCCAGAGGATATATGGCTTACCTTATTGCAGCTTTTTCAATTAATTGGCTTCCTTTGTTTTTCTGCGCAGACAAAAAAAATATTGTCACTAGATATAGGTCTACTAATCTCAGGAGCAAAAGAGAGGGGAGAGCTAGAGGGACGTGTAACTACGTTGATCAAGGAAATAAAAGAGTCAGGTGAATACCGTTTTACAATTTTTTCATTAGACCAGGTTTCTCTAGATCATGGCTCAGCTTGCTGTGACAGCATTGCAGGCAAAATTGTTCTTTTCATAGATGAAGTACACACACTAATTGGATCGGGAACAGTTGGTAGAGGAAACAAGGGGTCTGGTCTTGACATCGGCAATCTATTGAAACCATCACTTGGGAGAGGTGAAATACAGGTGAAATCTCCTGAACAATAATGCTATTTTGTTAGATTGCTGTAATTCACATTCTTCTGTGCAGAAGAGAAAACTTTAAAGATACATATTGTTGTTTGAAGAGATCATACTGAATTGCGTGACAGAGATAATCATTTTTTGTTGCCAACATTTTCCAGTTTGCGACTCCCCTAAAATTTAACCACATTGGAAACTGAAATATAGCCAATGAAACCTGCTACATCTGCTTTGAATTTTTATACTCTAGTGGTAAAAAAGAATGTTGGACAGCGTGTGAATGATAAATGAGGTTTCCTTTAGAGACTTGATAACATAATCATCTTATCTGTCATAGCATTCAAACCAGTCCGTTAATCTACAATATGCATTGAATACCACTTTTGTGGGAAAATCCTAGTTTCTAGTTTCTCTGATAGAAAGTGTCTCAGAAATATATAAATGACCAGTTCATTTCAGGAAATAAGGTTTAGTCGATTGTTACCACTTCTCGTTCCCCAACTTTGGTTCAATACTAATTATACTAACAGTATAATGAATGTATTGAGTGAATGTTCAATCTTTCAGCACACGCTAAACATCTNACTAAGCATCTAATCTGTTTCAGTGCATTGCATCTACAACTATGGATGAATACCGGATGCATTTTGAGAAGGACACAGCCCTAGCACGGCGATTCCAGCCAGTGTTGATCAATGAACCAAGCCAGGTAATTTATTTAAACTTGTATATTTATTTTGTTCAATAGAAAAGAATAAGGTAATAGCAAGTTGATTTTAGTCAATGCTGATTAATAAATAAGGCCAGGTGACTATACCGATATATGCATGTACTCTGTTTTATCTTTTATGTAATCTCTCTATTGGAGAAATTTAAGCCAAATGGGAAGTTTACAGAGCTCTCAGTAGCATGGATAACTAAAACCTATAAAATGTACCTTTCCAGGTTAAGGTAGAAATACATTTGTTATTTAACTTCTACATAGCTTTTACTAAATTAAACTTAGATGTTGGTGTTATGGTTATATGTTTTCATATGAAGTAACACAAGTAATTTTATTCTGATTTAATATTATTTTAAAAATCCCATGTGTAGTGAAATCATCTCTCTCACTTGTGAAAGGTAATCCTAGCCTCAGCGAAGAAATTTCTAATTTGTTGCATGAACTCGAGATTTTTCCTGAGCATAGTTGTGTATAGTACTTTTCATCATTACCTATCTTTGTAATCTTAAGTTGGTATTGTGTGATTATGTCAGGAACGGTAGAAATACTGAACTACAGATTGCACGTCTTAAAAATTATATTCCAAATTGTAATTTTCCGGTCTTGTTATTTTTCTCGCATAATATATCAAGAACATATTTAAAGTTTTTCGTTGTTTCAACTGATATTAAGACGCTGTGCCGCTAAAATTATATAGGAGGATGCTGTGAGAATTCTTTTGGGCCTGCGTGAAAAGTATGAAGTGCATCACAGATGTAGATATACATTGGAGGCAATAAATGCTGCTGTGCAGCTTTCGGCGAGATATATTCCTGATAGGCATCTTCCTGACAAAGCTATTGATCTCATTGATGAGGCGGGAAGCAAATCTCGTATGGAATCCTACAAGAGAAGAAAAGCGGAAGAAATTCATGTACTTACAAAGTCACCAGATGATTACTGGCAAGAGATTAGAGAAGTTCATGCCATGCATGAAGTGGTAATAACATCATCTGTTTTTGCAGAAACTTGTTTAGTATGTGTTGAAATTTTTGAATAAAAGTCAAATATAAAGTTCTCTATACCATACTACCTCCGTCCCATTTTAATTTTGACACGTATATTAAGGTGTAAAAAAATGGGATGGAGGGAGTAATTGATAAGTCTTAGTGATGCATGAGGGAAGAAGAATTCAAAATTTAAGTGTTATCATCTCCATCCCACAATGCTTGTCACTTTGACGTTCTGCATATACTTTAAGGTGCATAAATAGATAGCCACACAAATTAATTTTAAACTTTTATATAGAAAAAGAAAATATTAAAAATAATTTGTGTACGCCATCTATTTTATGCACCTTAAAAGTCGTGCAGCAAGTCAAAGTGCACGGATTATAATTTAAGCAAGATTTTCCCTACTTCAATGACTTGATAGTATAATATCCGTAGGTGACTTCTTTGTCTGAAGCAGGTTCTGGAGAGTAAAAGAAACAACTTGGATGAAGCATCCAGCATGGAAGATGACCCCAAGCTTAACGTGGAGCAGTCTGTAGCTATGTGCAATGATGATGAGTATGCTAATACACCACTTATGATTATATATGATATTATGATGTAATGAGGTGCAAAACTCTTACCTTTAACCCACAAAATTTTCTAGGTCAGTGGTCGGACCTGATGAAATTGCTGCAGTGGCTTCACTGTGGTCTGGGATTCCTGTTCAACAGCTCAATGCCGATGAAAGAATGCTTCTGGTGGGTCTTGAAGAGCTTCTTAGGAAACGGGTCATTGGTCAAGATGAAGCTGTTGCTGCTATTTCTCGAGCTGTTAAGAGATCCCGAGTCGGACTAAAAGATCCCGATAGGCCAATTGCAGCAATGCTTTTCTGTGGTCCAACTGGTGTTGGCAAAACTGAACTGACAAAAGCTTTGGCACAGTGCTATTTTGGCTCTGTAAGGATTTTACTTCTCACGTACATATTCTTCATCTACTGTGTGGAAAACATGTTTTCTGCAAGCTATATATAGTAACTAAGTTCATTACTAATTACTGATTGAACTTATTTCTGTTCTTAAAGTAAGTGAAAAGAATAGATGTCTTATTATAAGCCAAAAAAGAAGTGGACCATGGCCATGGCATTGAAGGGCTTCATCTTTTACTGAAAGTTCTAAACTTTGACGATATTATCTTTTTAAAAAGCCAGATAATAACATGTATGAATTTACTAATGTTGTTCTAATCTTATGATTGTGGCAGGAGGATGCGATGCTAAGGCTCGACATGAGTGAGTATATGGAGAGGCATACAGTGAGCAAGTTGATAGGCTCACCCCCAGGATATGTAGGCTACGGAGAGGGGGGCACTCTTACAGAGGCCATCAGAAGGCGCCCTTTTACAGTTGTATTGCTTGATGAAATAGAAAAAGCGCATCCCGATATATTCAATATTCTTCTACAATTGTTTGAAGATGGTCACCTTACAGATTCTCAGGTTCGCTTCTATTGCCATTCATTCCTGACCAAATGTCTTTGGGTATAGATAAGAATTTGTCAGTTAAGTGTTATATAGTTAGGTTCACTTTTTTCTAATTTACTGGCAAGTTGTAATTGTTTGGTTCATGAGTTTCCTAATCAATCTTGACAGGGCCGAAAGGTATCTTTTAAGAATGCATTAGTGGTGATGACTTCTAATGTTGGTTCTACGGCCATTGCAAAAGGTGGACAAAACTCTATAGGGTTCTTTCATGCTGCTGATGATGAGTCAGCTTCGTATTCTGGATTGAAAACATTGGTGATGGAAGAACTTAAGTCCTACTTCCGCCCGGAGTTACTCAACAGGATAGATGAGGTAGTTGTATTCCGTTCGTTGGAAAAGACTCAGGTTTGTCTCTAAAATATAGTAATAGCTTTCTTTCACTGTATAATGCTTTCTTTTGTTCTTCAAATGCTCTGACAAACTTCAATATGCCCCTCATTGTACTGTATTAAATATGTTAAATAGGGGTAAATTATAATCGTCTAATATGATATAACAACAAACTAAACGAAAGCTTAAAAGGTGTGAACTTCTAGTGTACCTGAGATTTACCAGCTATCGAGTATTCTCAAGTTTGTAAAAATTGTAGTTATGGATATGCAATGCTAAAGTTGTATATTATTGCGTTAAATTTTCAGCTGCTCGAGATTTTGGATATTATGTTGCAAGAGGTGAAGAAACGGCTCATATCTCTTGGAATTGATTTAGAGGTGTCTAAAGCAACTTTGGATCTAATATGTGAGCAAGGATATGACCGGAGTTATGGTGCACGACCACTTAGGAGGGCCGTTACTCTTTTAGTTGAGGATCCCTTGAGCGAAGCACTTCTTTCAGAAGAATATAAGCCTGGCGATACAGCCTTTGTTGATCTGGACGATTCAGGAAATCCTGTTGTCACTAACAAATCCAATCAAAACTTACACATATCTGATACAAAATCGTTCTTGTAGGTCATAGGTCATTAAAATATGAAAATAATCTAGTCTAGTATATATACCTTGTATACGAGTACATAATGTGCATTGTAGCGTTGTAGTCAAATTATTGATGTATAAAGAATAAAATTATTCTTTACACCATTTCGGATATTCAAGTTCTAAAAGACTAAAGTTCAAATGTCCCAAAACACTAATTAAATGGGTAAGAAATCGTGTGCCAGGCCACCATTCGGTCCATGTATTTATTAACTATACATGGCATAATGCAATACAATCTATACATGTTTGAAATCTCTATCCTTCAAAATAAATATTTATGCTTCATTTGAGAGTTTTGTGATACTGATTCGTTTGTTTTGTCCATGGCAGATGTTTTAATTTATTTGATTCCAGTTCTCAAAAAAAAATACAGACAAATTGACTTAACAAGCTTTTTACTCATCAAATCTTTATGTCAATTCCAAAACTGAAAATATCTCCGAGACATGATTGTCGGTGCATTTCTGGTTTCTAAAGTAGCAGTTTAGATATGCTTGATACTCGACTCATATTGTACCCCCTCAAATTTATTTTCTCTTAATTTTTTAAGTGTCAAAACTGTAAATAAAGCATTTGTCCAGGAGAATGCGGTTATAACTTATAAACATCATTCGGGGAGCAAGAATCTAAGGTTAATAACAATCAATAAATTGGAACAACTTCGTAAAAAATAGCATTCATCTCCATATTAAGGTATGACTAAACTGTAGGTGGGAACCGGGAACATCATGGAATGTAAGTATGTAACATAATATGCCATTAAAATGTAAATGTTAAAGGAAATGCAATCAGATGAACGAAATGAACCAATACTATCATAGATGTCTATAAAATTAAAGCAAGCAAAGAACATTCACATCATACAGGTAACTAAAAGCTTGTCATAAATCTCATAGTAGCCTCCAATTACAGAAATACGAATTTCTCCAAACATCCTACAAGACTCTTTCTTGTTCCAAAAACCCTTTTTCTCCAATTATGTCTAGACAATGATGCAGTCTCTGCTACACTGAATCCATATTACCAAATTACTAAGGTTACTGCCCCCTCAATGCGTAGTTGTTTTCTTTATTAAATCCATCAATGGTGTGATTAATAATGAAATATTTATCATAACTTGATTTGATTAGTTGAATATCTATATATATATANTTTCGACAACTACTCTTTTTGAAAATTAATTTAGAATAAAATTATAAATAATTTTATTTCGAAGTCGTGGGGAACAATGATGTGGCAGCTTCCTCTGTCTTTCTACTAAGTTTCTTGCACGCTGAATAATTATTATTTTATTGTGATAAATTTTTATATTATTACTAAACCCTGATATGAGAGGGGTGCCCACTTATAATTTTGAGGGGTGTCGGATTTTAGAAAAAAAATTATTTAATTTTTATTTAATTATATATATAAATTTTAATTTATAATATTAGAAATTAAATTTTATTGTAACTTACATTTTCATATTTTTATTTTCAAAATTATTACGAATTATATAAATATTATGATAGAATTTTTACAAATAATAATTTACATAACTGTTTTTTGAAATCTTAAATACTATTTCTGAATTAATCTATTACATTAGTAATTAAATATTTTTAAATAATAAAAATTAATTAAGTTATGTGAAGATAAAATTTTATTTTGGATAATTTTGTAATTATGCACTTCCTTGCATAATTATTAATTATATTATTACTTTACAAACAGCAAATTCAGTGCATAAACTAAAATAATATATGTTTATCGTTTTTGTAAAGAACTTTATATGTAATAAATAATATGATTAATTTGAAATATATATTCAAAACAATTTTTAATAGTTATTAAATATAAGATTTTAGTGAGATTTTACTACAACAATTTTTTTTTTGAATAATTTGGCTTATGACCATATAAATGATTATCTGTTCTAAGAAATTTTTGGAGTAAATTAGAGTCGAACTCAAAACTTAAAACGACAGAGTATAAATCTTATCATTTCAATTATCCAATCGTACTCATGATAATAATTAAATATAATATTTTCACAAAAAATTTCAGGCGGCGGGTATCGCGACATTGTTCCCTAGTTAGCATAAAGGTTAGAGCAAATCCAACAATGTCCTAGTTGGTTGCCTATAAATATTATAAAATAATGAGTCTCAGTGATCTAGGTAACTACTAGGACATGTGAACTCCAACAATAATCCATATATTCATTATCTATCATTATTATAATAATAAATTTGAATCTAAAAAGGAGGGAAAAGAGAAAGAGAGAGAAAATGTGAAGAAAAATGGAGGGAATAGATTATTTAATTGAAAGAAATGAAATAGGTAAGGATTAGTGTTTACCTAATAATAGGTAATGAGATGCATGTATTACATTTTTATTTAATACTAAGTCAATGACGTATCAATTTGTTTGGATAAAATCTATAAAATAAACGAATCTACGGAATATTCCGAATTTTAGGTCTAAATTATTTGACGTTGTGAGCGTAAAAACGTACCATCTACTTTTTTATTCCTGTCCAAATAAAATTCAAATCAAATTTGATTAATAAAATTGGAACATCGTTGGAGTACTATTTTTTTTATGATATTACCTATATTTTAGCTTAGGACATTAAATATGTAAACTGTTGGACTTGCTCTTATTAATAATGTTCTTAGCGATTTTGGTTATATTGTCCAAACTTACTTTGATGGTAAAAAATATTCCCTCCGTCTCATTTTAACTGACTTGTTTGACTTTTACACACATATTAAGAAAAAGTAAATTTTATCTCTAATTTAACTATAATACCCTTATAATTGCATTAATGTATAGGCATATGTATATGCATAAAAGAGGAGATCTTGTCTTGAATAATATAAATAGTATATTACTCGTGCATAATTAACATGAGTATGTGTGAAATTTAAATGTATATTAAATGAAAGAAGACCACATACATATATCACAGATCAATGATCATATAAACAATGGGATTTTCTCAAGCATGTTAAGTTGCTTCAATGTGCTAAACTTGAAAGTTAAATCCGTGTTGTAATTAATTCAGAACTATTATAAAAAAATGTTTTTTTGGTGGTTATATTATTTCATTCATTAGATGTACGATTTAGATCAATATTGAATTTGTGTATTGTAATTTATTTAATTTGGTATAATCTAAAAAATAATAATTTTTTTGATTATTCAGGAACGCTAGCTTCCAATGTTTAATTTTGCAGGTAGTTCCAATTCTAAAAACAATACAAACAAATTGACTTTACAAGCTTTTTACTTATCAAATCTTTTAAATACGAGCTATAATAATGACTGTCGACCAATGTCACGTCAAAAACTGAAAATATTTCCAAGACGTGATTGTCGTGCATTTCTGCTTTCTAAACTAGCAGTTTCTATTTAAACAGACAATATGAACTACTGCAGCAGACAAAAGAAGTTATACATGCTCCATATTTGCAAGTTCATCATTCTTCTCTTCATTAATAGCATCACTCACTCCACCATTGGCTTCATTTTCAACTTCTATTACCATCTTCTCCCCATTGGTGTTTGTCGAGATTAAGGAATCTTTATCACTAATATCTAGATCTGCAGGAAGCTTGCCAGACTTCAATGCCTGCTCCATGGTGCAAAACAATGGGAAGATTAAAAGGCCAAATATTTAGAAGACAGGAAACGTAAGAAACTCGGAAAACAGACAAATCTATTAATCAAGAAAAGAATAGTTATTTAATTATTCAAACAAAATTGAGGGATCACCTGTTCAAGCCTTGCAACCTCTTCAAACGTTTGAGAATTAACAATGGCAGCCTACAGAAATATTAACAAATTTAATAAGCAGCAGTGGATTTACATAGAAGCTTCAGAGATGAGCACTCACACAATGCTCAAAGAGATGTTTGGAAGTCCAGAAACAACTGATAATTTTAGGGGACCATTGATAAGGGAGGTAAAAATATTTAAGGTCATCAAATATGGGATGAGAGATTCTCAGATAGAATGATATAAATAATGACGTATAAATTAGATATTTTTTTTTAAAAAAAAGATTACTTAATAGGAATGCTACTACGAACCATTTCCTCTAAATCAAATATAAATTATTCTATAAGAACTAGTTAAACCCTGTGATCAACACTTCACAGAAGTTCACAGAATAAAGAAACAATAAAACATTTAACACGTGTGTGCATTTTTATATGCTTGATACTCGACTCATATTGTACCCCCTCAAATTTAATTTCCCTTAATTTTTAAAGTGTCAAAACTGTTAAAGAGGTGGGAACGTCATGGAATGTAAGTATGTAACATACTATGCAACGAACGCAATACCTTAATAGCTATAATTTGCTCTGGTGTTGGGCCGACATTTTTAGGTGCCTGCTCTTCCTTCGAAACCTCAGGGGCAGGTAACTCGCCAGGTACAAATGTCTTGACAGATTCCTTTCTTGCCTCCGCCTCGGCTTCTTCTGATGCAAACATACAAGCTGCTTCAATTCGCTCCTGTCATCAGTATATAAACTAATTAAAAACATTTAGATTGAAAACATTTTTAGTACCTATATAAACAACATATGTTTATATGCCATTAAAATGTAAATGCTAAAGGAAATGCAATCAGATGAACGAAATAAACCAATACTATCATAGATGTCTATAAAATTAAAGCAAGCAAAGAACATTCACATCATACAAGTAGCTAAANTCTCAGATAGAATGATATAAATAATGACGTATAAATTAGATATATTTTTTTTAAAAAAAGATTACTTAATAGGAATGCTACTACGAACCATTTCCTCTAAATCAAATATAAATTATTCTATAAGAACTAGTTAAACCCTGTGATCAACACTTCACAGAAGTTCACAGAATAAAGAAACAATAAAACATTTAACACGTGTGTGCATTTTTATATGCTTGATACTCGACTCATATTGTACCCCCTCAAATTTAATTTCCCTTAATTTTTAAAGTGTCAAAACTGTTAAAGAGGTGGGAACGTCATGGAATGTAAGTATGTAACATACTATGCAACGAACGCAATACCTTAATAGCTATAATTTGCTCTGGTGTTGGGCCGACATTTTTAGGTGCCTGCTCTTCCTTCGAAACCTCAGGGGCAGGTAACTCGCCAGGTACAAATGTCTTGACAGATTCCTTTCTTGCCTCCGCCTCGGCTTCTTCTGATGCAAACACACAAGCTGCTTCAATTCGCTCCTGTCATCAGTATATAAACTAATTAAAAACATTTAGATTGAAAACATTTTTAGTACCTATATAAACAACATATGTTTATATGCCATTAAAATGTAAATGCTAAAGGAAATGCAATCAGATGAACGAAATAAACCAATACTATCATAGATGTCTATAAAATTAAAGCAAGCAAAGAACATTCACATCATACAAGTAGCTAAAAGCTTGTCATAAATCTCATAGTAGCCTCCAACTACAGAAATATGAATTTTTCCAAACATCCTACAAGACTCTTTCTTGTTCCAAAAACCCTTTTTCTCCAATTATATTTAGATACTGATGCAGCCTCTGCTACACTAAATCCATATTACCAAGAATTACTAAGGTTACTTCCCCTCAATGCGCAGTTGTTTTCCTTACTTTTGCTTGAACAGTGCCTTGTCTAACCCGCTAAAACATGACGTGTATTCCTCTTAGTGTTGATGTGATAGGTCACAATGGTTATTATTGAAAACATAAAATTGTTGTTTTGTCTTATTTTGGGATTACAAGCTATAGCAACAAAGGTAGGCAGAGACATAGAAACCAACTACAACAGAGTATGTTTAGTTCAATTTCTTCTCACTATAGATCATTATGTTCTGCAGCCTTCATCATAGGATATACATTAATTGTATTCAATTCCTCAGCATATGCCATATATATACGAGAGTTACTCTCATCTATGTCAATAATAAAAAAAACCACTACTCAATTGATTGGTAATAGAGGACTGACCTTTTGTTTAACCTTCTTGAAATCCAACACTCGCAGTGACTTGAGTTTATGGATGACATACAATCGATAGTTAGGTTTCTTAGTAATGTTGTTATCAAGCAGACTAAGGAACGTGAGCTTGGGGAGCGATCCAAGCGGGTCAATCTCATTCAAATTAACAAGTCGATTGCTAGTAAGTACCAAAGAATGAAGTTTAGGCAAGAACTCTGCACAATCAAAAATCGAACCAAAATTCGTCAAACTAATGTTGTGTTTGGTTGAGAAGAATGGAATGTAATGGAATGAATGAAAATAAAGGAAATTTATGGAGATAGAAGGGAAGATTTGAAAAAAATTGGGCGGGTACAATATTTCTTTGATAAGAATTGAGAAAAAAATATATATGGTGGAGAATGGAACATTCCATCTCAAATTGGGAGATTTAAATTTTAGTCTAGGTTGTTAGGAATGGAATGGATGAATGAAATTTTTAAAAATTTACTCAAATGTAGTTCAAATCTCATTCCATTCCTTCCAAATTCATTCATCCCAACCAAACACAACATAAACGTCTTAAATTCAAAGAAGATAATACAATAACTATAAAGACTTGTTTACCTCCAATGTTAGGATTAATACGAGTGATTCGATTGTTGTTGAGTAATAAGGTACCGAGACGACTTAAATAAGGGAAGTTTTCGAACTTAACAATCTCATTATCCGAGAAATCGATACAGTCAAATTGGTCCTGTCCGTAAACATCCAATTATAATTCTAATAAATCAACAACATAATTAAAGTCAAAACCCAGTAAAAAAACATAAATGTGTGTAATTGTGTACGTATATGTACCTCAGTAGCACCAACATTCTCTAGAACAGCAATCTTATTGCCTGTAAAAGTTAAAACAGAGGTATTAGTAAAGTAGAATATACATTGATATAAAAAAAACAAAATTTGTAGGTTAAAATAGATACAGAAAGAGAGATGAGAAAAGGGGAGACCTCTGAGATCGAGTTCGCGCTCTCCAAGGGCGTTGAAGAAGTGAGGGCTTCTCCATATTAAATCGGCTGTTGGTCTCACCATCTCTCTCTCTCCCTCTCTCTCTCTCTCGCTTAAAACCGCAAAAGCGGGTTTCTCAGAGTGAAAGCTGTACTGATAAAACAAGACACCAAACACATATACCCTTACGGCCCAGATTGGAAAAGCCTAAAATTAGTCTCGGAGTCAGACCCAGAGTGGAAAAGCCCAAAATTAGTCTCGGAGTCTGTTTATATTTTTTTTTTTTGCTTTTTTTTTTTTGTCTTAATATAATAGATAATTTTGCTTCTTTTTTTTGGGTCTTAATATAATAGATATAAATATATTTTATAAAATAATAATAAATTTTAGTATTTTATAAAATAATATTTCATCCGTTCCAATTTTTTTGGCTGAGTTTCCTCTTTAATTTGTCCCAAAATAATGGCTGAGTTATTGGTTTTGTCTTTGTTTGCTAAATAATAAATATAGAATTAAGTACAATAATTTGTATAAATATTGTATTTGTAAGTTACAAAATATATGTTTTAAATATAGTATATTGGGAGTTACAAATATATGGATGTTAGTTTGATATGTAGGAGTTACGAAATTAATATTTATTGTACAAATAAATATTGACATATCTTCTAATTATTACAGGGAAAGAATCAAGGGGCACTTATGCTTAACGGGTGCAGATGAGGTTGAGAATTGCTTATAAATAGTGGGAGAAATGTCCAATGGAAGATATATAATAATATGCGTGGAGCCGATAATTAGGATATATATTATTTTTGAGAAATTTGTTGGCATCCATTATGATAAATGGAGCTGGAAAATAAATTGTTTTGAAAACATGTGAGAATTATTATTGGGAAAAATGTCAACATATAAGGAGAAGTTCATATTGATACTCTAAAAGAAGGAGTATATAAATTTATATAAATTTCTGTTTGCCTGAATTGATCAGCTTGTTATAAATTATTATTATTTATGCTAAATTGATTTTGACAAGAATATTAATTACGCAGGAATTGGTTGACATGCATTATTATATGTGAAGCCGGAAAATTAGAAATAAATTATCTTGGTATAATTTGAAAAGGATGAGATCGTGATAATTTGATTTATTGATGAAAGTTGTAAAATATGAAATTAAGTCTATCGAATAAAATTAAATGTGGGAGTTGTGTACTTTATTTAAGGATAAAAAGTTCATGAGGTGTACATGAATTCTGAAATGAAAATATGAAGTTGATGGATTTTTTTAGATCTATCTAATTGCAAAATTGAGAATAGACCACATGAAAAATGTGTTATTTTATAATAAAAGTTTATCGACAATAATTATTTGATGCCTTAACGGGAAGTTAAAGAGATGAAATTTATATATAGTAACCTGAAGGATTTTAGGTTAAAACATAAGAAAACAATGTCTTTAAAATTAAGAGAGATGGTTATAGACCATTGACCAATAAGAAAATGTGTGGACATTGTTATTTTAAGTTTATGCGTAGTTTAAATTGATTTTGGCTAGAATAAGTTTAGGTAATTGTTTCTAAAGTTTGAAAAGTGGAAGCTCCATAATGTGTGATAAGTATTTGTGATATATTGTTAGTGAAAAATAAATAACGAGATGTTGAAAAATACCAAGTTGTAACTTAGTATTAAAATTTCAAATTGTTTCAAGGTTCGATTTGAAAGATATGGGTGATATCCTATATGTTAAAGGAATCCGAATTATGTGATAATTGAACATTGAGTACCAAAAAAGGTATTTGAATAAAAATACTTAATCGTTTTAGGATGCAAAAGTGCAGTCCGGGGAATCATGGTGAAACGATTAATGTGGAAAAAAAATAGTTGTTGTATCATATACGCAAGTAGTCGGAAGTTTGATCTGTTTTATGTTGTGCAATCGATTGATTTGACTTGGTATAATAAGAGAGATTTAGCAAATACGACAAGTGGGAGATGTTGATTTTGTCTTTATTTGCTAAATAATAATTATAGAATTAAGTACAATAATTTGTATAAATATTATATTTGTAAGTTACAAAATATATATTTTAAATATAGTATATTGGGAGTTACAAATACATGGATGTTAGTTTGATATGTAGGAGTTACGAAATTAATATTTATTATACAAATAAATATTGGGAGTTACATATTTTCTAATTATTACAGAGAAATCAAGTGGCAATTATGTTTAAGGGGTGTAGATGAGATTGAGAATTGCCTATTTAAATAGTGGGAGAAATGCTCAACAGAAGATACATAATATAGAGTTGCTTGTACACCATCTCATCGGAGCCCCTTTTCTAATTATCAAATTTTCTTTTTCTTTTTAGTTAGTGTCTTAAAATACAACATGAGTTTCTATCATTATACATTAATCTCCATATTTACCCTTCTCATTTATATTGGTAATTTATTTATTTTTCAGGGGAATGTGTACTACGGAGTAACATACTAAAAATTGTTCACTTCTGTATACATTAACATGACTCATTACTCGTGTAGTTGTATATATATATTCTTTATGTTTGAAACTTAACCTGATTTTTTTAAATTTTTTTGTGAGAAAATATAAATTGAATTAGTTTTAAAAAATATAAATTGAATTGTGGTTTTTTAGTAGATGATTTAATTTTATTTGAAAATAATATTAAAACAATTTGTTTCCATTTTTTATAATATATTCAAACTTTTTTATTTTGAAACCCTAATTTATTCTCATTAATTTTTATTTATAATTTATCTCATGGACTAATTATTATTGCTAAAAAAATCTAAAACCTTGATTGATCATTAAATTTATATCATTATATAAGTTAGATGTAGAAAATAGATAAAATATTTTGACCATGATAAAAAATGTATGATTTGAATAAAAGAATTATTAATATTAAATAGAAAGTTAGAAAATATATTTATTTATTAATTATATTTAATTAATATACAATTTTTTTATATTATTCAACATTATAATTTTAATTTGACTTGAGCATCTAACAAGAAGAAATTTGAGTTAAATTGTTACGGTATCAATTTATTAGTCAAGTATTATACAGGAAGTCAAAAGGAATAAACAAATGAAAGTTTAACTTTTCTCAATCTGTGTGAAAAAATCAAATCAGCAAAAAAATATTGGGACGGAGGGAGTAATAAATTTTGTATTTCAATTTATTAGGCGAAATAAGTATGTGCAAGATGATTGGCCTAGTTTAATGTTTTTGCGCCAATGAAGTATATATACAGATTTTAAACACCAGACATGCTATGCTATAGCTATAATAGAGAAGGAAGATGTTTCATGTAAGATGACTCACAGTTGAAAGGTTCCTGCAACTTATTATTAATTTCCCCGTGTTCTCTCGTTCAATTATTAAGACTCGCATACAATGCTAGTAGAACGATTACAGACGACTTGGCCTTGATTACTTTGAAAACTAGGCAAAAATTAACACTACTAGTACAAGAGTACAAGTCATCAATGTAAGCCGAGACAATGCGATGTTGAAAATATTGAGGAAATAATATATTATTACTGGGTCTGTTCCATGCCTAGCTCGTGAATGATACAGTTTCAACTTTCAATCATACAAAATCTTAAACTGCGGATTTATCCGGGGGAGTACACAACTGTTGAAGTTAAGGCTAGGTACCATAACCATATGGACCATATCCTATAAATATAGTAATACATACATCCGAGGCATGGGCAGGTAATATCTTAAATGAATTTATTATATTCTGGAAACTGCATGTTTGTTTATGTATTTTCATGCTGTTATTCTACTTTCTTGCTACCTTCCAATCATATTCTTAATGCTCATCTCTCAAACTGTCCTAACCGACCATCATCTCCCTTATCTTGGGGATTGAACCTACCTATTATCCAAAACAAAATTTATTTTAAAACAAAATTCGATCTGCAAGTATAAAAGGAGACAACTAGAACTAAAATTCAAAGCAAATCGCATTACAAAAAAACAGAGTACAGAGTAAAGATGACAACTTCAGTCAGCAGAGGAGCACAAACCGTGAATTCTGTCTATCTCAAGTAAGATTACAGACTCTTTATTCGATCTCTTAATAAAAAATAAATAACAACAGATCGAGTTTGAAGGGTTCTAATTTTAGTTGGAATAATGTACACGCGAGCGAGTATTCAATTAATTAACTGTCGTATAATCTCGAATAAAAATTCAAGAATGAGATTGCTCATTGTTTTTGGTCATATATGTATATAGGCCGATGCTGCGAAAAGCTTACCACAGAAAGAGTGGAGATAAAGTAAGCGACAGCTTGAAAAAGAATGAAGATCGAAAGATAAATGAGGGAGATTGGTGGATTCGTGATGATCGGACCGGAATATTCTACCCCAAAGGCCAAGACAAGGTGATGGAAGATGTCCCGTTACAAGCTGCAAAAGATTTTGGAGTTAACTGCTTTTCCAACTCTATTCACAGTGCTCGAGTTTGATACTCCATTTCACGAGTTTATCAACTCATTATTTCTCTGTGTTTCTCTTCTTCATGTGATATTAAATAAATTTGAATTATATATATTGGAAAATAAAGTGCATAAAAATTAATAAAACACCAGGCTAATAGATATGATGAGCTGATTCAGGTTTGATTCCGCTTTTCTTCCTGGGCTCTCAGGATCAGTGATTAACCAAGGAAAGTTATACTGCTCTGAAATATGCGGAAATAAACATACAGTAAATTTTAATAAGTTTTCAAAAATCTTATGAAACTTATATTTGAAATCCTAGATGACCTTAAAAATTATTGACATATTTTGAATTCCTAACTTTTCAAATTCCCGATTCCGTCCTTGCTCAACATATATCAGGAATCATAAGAATATTTTTATCAAGAAAAATTCAAAATTTTAATATATTATTAATTTACTTGATATAACGCAAATATGCTATGAAATAGCCTCTGGGCTCTGATAAGATATTGAATCCGCAGTTGAGTAAGAAGTATCCAAGGCCCAAGTCCATGACCTAAAATCTCAAATTATGACCCATAAGCTAAGCTCATTCTAGAAAGGAAACACATCTAAGCTATCGATCCAAGCTCAAACGTGTCAAATTGAATGCTGGATCCGTCCAAGGCTCCAAGCTCATTTCCGGTCTGACTATTACCGTTAGTATACTAATTAAATCTTACCCACCATTTACGGCGGACTCATAATAAATTTTAAATTTATTAAAAAAAAATTACAAAGTTATATTACTCATACTGAACTGCATATAATAAAATTTGATATAACAAAATTATATTAAATCAAAATATAGTATTAAATTTATAAATATTATAAAATTAGATAATAATTTTAAAATATATATGTGTATTATAATTCACAATTTACTAATTTGTTATGATTTTAAGATCTCTTATTTTCTCATCCGTCGCTAACAATATCAATGCCACCAATGTAGGTCAAGCAGCCCACGACATCTAGATAAATATTAG
>QRFB01015218.1:0-19244 GCA_008931105.1 Oenanthe javanica
TGGTATGTTTTTGAGTTCTTATTGCTAGTTATGTAATCCTTGATGGTTATTGTTGTTGGTATTCTATCACTTATATATGTAATTCATTATTGGCGTTGTATATCATGTGTGGAAGTTGAGGTATTTGGAGGATATACATAGTATCTACTTTGATGTTTGATGATTTAGGAACGATTGCATACGTGTACGATTGCACATATAAAAAATTAAACACAATTTAAGCATAGCAGATATGCGCTTACGAAACTTTCGCATCCAAGTGATGCGTTTACTTCAGTTTTTTTCGAATAAATAAAAACATAACGTATCATATGCATGCGTGTCTAGACTTCCACATCAAGAAAATACGTATGACTCTTGTTATTTTAGTCACCCATTCCGCCAAACTAATACCTACAAATATGATATATAGGGCATTCACCAATCACCCCTACCATGTAATAACATCTTTAAATTGAAAATTTGAGTTTTTTTAATATTACAGACAAATGTTAGTCACTTTATTTGAATATTCGAAAAAATTCAATGACTGACAAGTTATGAAATTGTAATTTTATAATTTATTACGTATTAACTTAAATTTTTATCGATAAAGTGGGAAATCTTATACTTTTCTCATAAATAAAAATCCAGTTTGGTAATTAATGGTTAACAATTAGTTAGAATGGATTGTATTAGCTGTTTTAATTAATTAAGTTAATTATTAATTAAGTTAATTATTAATTAAATTAATTGTTTATATAAAGATATTTGATAAAAAAATATTAATTTATAATTATTTGAATATATAAAATAATTAATAATATAAAATAGTTGAAAAATTAAATTTGTGTTCAAATTTTTTTTATTATTTCAATTTTATAGAAATTTGGATTTACAATTCAACGAGAACTTGCAGTGCAACTTGTTGGCCGTTTACCTCGTATACATTTAATCTAAATTTCTATATAAATAATATAATTTTAATCTTTTCCATTTACAAAACTTTCGAAATAAAATTTTGTAGTTACAAAATCTCAAAATAGTAAATTTTCAAAATTAACAAATTAAATATCCGTTAATTACCGAACACTCATATACCTAACATAATTTACTTATCAAACCTCTAATTTAATTTAATTATGGGTCTTTCAATTGTGTACATGGACACACATTAACAACTACTCCCTCCGATCCCTAATAATAATTTTTTGACTTTTTTGGCACACATGTTTAAGAATAAAATATATATATATATATATATTTAACAAAAATAAAAAAATTTATATCAAATAAAAATTTATAATTTAAGGTTTTAAATGATATAAAAATTAAAAGTTAATATTAATTATAACTATGTATTGTTTACTCATAAATATGTTTGCCAAAATGTCAAAAGACTATTATTTAGGACGGGAGGGAGTACCTTTTTATAAGTTGAAAATTTTTGATTGATGATGATTTTTGTGCAAACATGAGACCGTTATTATTAACGAGAAGGGAACTGATGAAAATTTGATAAAGTAATTGTTAAAAACCCATTAATTATATAATTTATTTCTTAAACCTATAATTTTCATGGCCTAAATATGGTGATTGGTGGAGTAATACATTTACTGTTTTACCCACCGCTGACTATAAATAAATGCTGCTATATCATCTCTCACTCTGCAGTCACAGACTTATCGTTTACATCATCAAACCCTCTTCTCTCTTTTATTCTCAAATCCGATCATTTCTTTCATAACAATGGCCAAACAACCAGCTCGAGTTCTCGTTACTGGTGCTGCTGGTACTCTCTCTGTCTCTCTCCCTCTCTCNAGTAATACATTTACTGTTTTACCCACCGCTGACTATAAATAAATGCTGCTATATCATCTCTCACTCTGCAGTCACAGACTTATCGTTTACATCATCAAACCCTCTTCTCTCTTTTATTCTCAAATCCGATCATTTCTTTCATAACAATGGCCAAACAACCAGCTCGAGTTCTCGTTACTGGTGCTGCTGGTACTCTCTCTGTCTATCCCCCTCTCTCTCTGTCTCTCTCCCTCTCTCTCGCTGTCTCTCTCCCTCTCTCTGTCTCTCTCTCTCTCTCTCTGTCTCTCTCTTCCTCTCTCTGATCTGCTATTTTTATCTCCGATTTATTGGATCTGCTGATACAAATAGTCAAATACTAGTTGTTTAGTAAAATGATTATCTTGTAATATGTTTTTAGTTTTATTATTTGATGATATGGTTGAATTAGAGTGTTTTTTTTGTTATCAGCTAGGTGTAGTGTTTATTTTTGTTTTTAATCGAATATTTAGATTGATTATATAAAAGTTATGATCTAGTTGTTGTTAAGTGTTACTGATGCAAATCTGATTAAGGTGTTTGATCATTTGTTCGTGCAACCTTTAAGTTTGGTAAAATTACGATAAATTATTACTTGGTTGATTGGTTAATAACCTCGATAATAATGGATATAATGTATTATTCACCTCGATAAATTAATAGCATCTATAGATGACAAATGATAATCTATATATATGTATGTATAGATTGATTTAATGACAAATGAACCAGTTCCTTGTAGTACTTTTCGATGAAAATTTGCTAGTTTACAGTGGTAAGTCGGTTAAAATTTGGATTTCTAAAAATGTAAGACGTAATTGATATAAGCTAGTCAGTGGTTCTTCCACCAATCTAAACCACAGGACACTATGTTTGGTTACAGGCTTTTACAAATAATTGATTAGCATGTACCAAGTGGACGTGAAGTGTAATATAGTATGATATCTACACTGTTAATTATTCTAGCGTGTGCTTTGATTCCATGAGTATGACATTCTTTTACTATTCAGTAAAGTACTATTGCATTTGTATGGGTGTTGATGGCTGTGTAAACGAAACTGTGTTTTTTTGGCAGGACAAATCGGATATGCTCTTGTACCAATGATTGCTAGAGGAGTGATGTTGGGTCCTGACCAACCCGTGATCCTTCACATGCTTGATATTCCACCAGCTGCAGAGGCATTGAATGGGGTGAAAATGGAGTTAGTGGACGCTGCATTTCCCCTCCTGAAAGGTTAGTTAATCACACTTTACTAAGAAATATAGTATAATATAATAAACAGTTCATCATATATTTTCAACTGAAATGTCGTAAAATTGGTACATTTTGATTTGTGTATCAGGTGTTGTTGCAACAACCGATGTTGTTGAAGCATGCACTGGTGTCAACTATGCAGTTATGGTTGGTGGTTTCCCCAGAAAAGAAGGCATGGAAAGAAAGGATGTGATGACAAAGAATGTGTCCATCTACAAGAGTCAAGCTTCTGCTCTTGAGAAGCATGCTGCTGCAAACTGCAAGGTAACTGCAATTTGTAGCCTGTCATAATCCAACTTGATTCCTGCTAAAACCAAGTAAAAAATGTTCCCCTTCTGTGTATTCACTCAAGTAAAACACAAATCTTTGGTTTCTTTCATTTCTTTTGGTGACCTAAAATCTTGTCGGGAAACATGAGCTTGATGGAAGTTGGAAGTGTAAAAAACTGAATGGTGACAGTTGTAGTTTGAGGGTTAATTTTTAGCTTTTATAAGAGGTGCAGGGACAACTAAAAAATTTTCAAAGATGAAATCGACAACAAACCAAGACCATAATAAATTGGCTGTTAGCCAATTGGTTGCAAATGATTTTGTACCATTCTCACACTATAGATCTTCAATATGAGTGTTAATATATAAACATGAGGCACCTCCAAGTAGTTCGCTAGGAAGAAGTTCACATCATTGTTATGCTTATGCGAAGGTATATGTATGTTTGGATTATGTTATGATGTACATGTATATGTTTAAATGTCACTAGAAAGTAGTTTTGGCAGTAATACTTGTTTACAATTATATTCTATGCTTGTTGTTTGTATCTGGAAGGGAGATAACCATATGATATATGACAATATGCTAAAATTTCTTATGGTTATGCCTTCTTTGAC
Source organism: Oenanthe javanica (assembly GCA_008931105.1). NCBI lineage: Eukaryota > Viridiplantae > Streptophyta > Magnoliopsida > Apiales > Apiaceae > Oenanthe > Oenanthe javanica. The sequence continues at coordinate 3,957 of QRFB01015218.1, forward strand.
TGTTCTTTTTATAAGCTNTCTTGTACCAATGATTGCTAGAGGAGTGATGTTGGGTCCTGACCAACCCGTGATCCTTCACATGCTTGATATTCCACCAGCTGCAGAGGCATTGAATGGGGTGAAAATGGAGTTAGTGGACGCTGCATTTCCCCTCCTGAAAGGTTAGTTAATCACACTTTACTAAGAAATATAGTANCAAGGTTAGATCATAATAGGGCATTGGGTCAAATCTCCGAGAGGGTGAATGTTCAAGTATCCGATGTTAAGAATGCCATCATTTGGGGAAACCACTCGTCAACACAGTATCCTGATGTCAACCACGCAACTGTTTGTGGCAAGCCTGTCAGAGAGCTTGTTGCTGATGATGAATGGTATAACAATGTGATTAAATTTTCTTGTTTCGAATTTCTGATGACAACAAATTATGTCAGAGAGTTCGTGATTTCTAAATATCAACTGAATGAATTTTTGTTTTAGGTTGAATGGAGAATTCATTAAAACTGTCCAACAGCGTGGGGCTGCAATTATCAAAGCTAGAAAACTCTCTAGTGCCTTATCTGCTGCTAGTTCAGCTTGTGACCACATTCGTGATTGGGTCCTTGGAACACCAGAGGTAAGTCCTGTCTAATCTCTGTTATGTGTTCTGTGATACTCTCTCGAGTTCGTGGTCCAAGAATTCTGTCAAGTGTCAACTGTTACTTGGACAAAAACTAATCTTCCTGCCTATTCCANGTCCTGTCTAATCTCTATTATGTGTTCTGTGATACTCTCTCGAGTTCGTGGTCCAAGAATTCTGTCAAGTGTCAACTGTTACTTGGACAAAAACTAATCTTCCTGCCTATTCCAGGGTACTTGGGTTTCTATGGGAGTATACTCTGATGGCTCATACAATGTACCTGCCGGGCTTATCTATTCCTTCCCTGTAACATGTGCCAACGGAGAATGGAAGATCGTTCAAGGTAAGGATGTTTAAGTATTCAAGCACACAACATTGTAGTCCTTTTTACTATTAAATGAATAATGTGTAATACAGATTTCTCAGTGCCAGCTTCTTTTTCCATTTACTCCTTGTAGGACTTTCAATTGATGAATTCTCAAGGAAGAAATTGGACTTGACAGCTGAGGAGCTCAGCGAGGAGAAAACCCTTGCATACTCCTGCCTTTCTTAGGTTTCTTCTTATATTCTGCATCTCTAGTGAGAAACTGGATGAACATGTTTCAATAAGGCAACTGTTCAGTAATTGCAAAGCTGTAACAATGCAGACTGTTTGCATAGATCCTTTTGCTGGATCTATATATAGCTTGTTTATTATTTCGGGAATATTTGAAGTCTAGTCTTTAGATTATTGTCATGGAGAGGTGAATCGAACCTCATCATACCAACTGAATGAATGAATGAATGTTGCATTGTTCATTGTGTTAAAAACTGCTCGTTTTATTTCTTTTACATGTTTCTTTTCAAAATAAAATTTACCTATTATACATGTACAATTAAGGTTATTTAGGAAAGAGTTTTGGAATGAAAATTTCCTCCGCGTAATTTTTTAAAAGTGACATATAAAAGGAGACGGAAGGAGTAATATTTACATATGTATATGATCAAATCTAGATAAGTGTCTTCGGTTCAGGATGAGCTGCTGGGATTTGCAAGTATTTTCACACCAAACATCATTCAAACTTCCAATTTGTTTTTCTACTATGATTTTTTATATCACTGTTTATGTAATCTCTATTTGATATAAATTTTGTTTTATTACAAAATATGAATCTATATTTACAATAGCTCATTAACACCTTTCAAATAACCCACTGTAAAAGTAGTGCAATTTGACATTTAATTGAAGATAAAGATAAACTTGCACTTGAATCCACATTCGTGGTTGGGTCCTTGGAACACCAGTGGAACCCCAGCTTAGTTGATTTTTATGCTGTCCAGTTCTTAATCTAGACTCTAGATGTTGCTACTGCATTTAGGCCTTATAAATGATGCTGTGAAATCAGAACAAATCCGAAAGTAAATGTTCATATTTCAATGATCAACACCACCCTGTGCATGCATCAAGTTTCCTAATTCACTTGTCCAAATTATCAGGGACAACCAAATAGCCATCAGAATTGTGGCAAGTCCTCGGCTGTCATGAGAAGATTGTACCAAAAATCCATGCCATCATCACCTTCACGACATTTTAACTCCTGATCAATATCGAAACACATTTTTAAATCTAATATTGATTAGCCGGTACTCCCTCCATCTCATAATAAGTGTCTTCTTTGATTTTTGTGCGGTCAAATTGACCCAATTTTGACTGTAAATTAAAAATTATTTTTTTATATTTTTCAAAAACTGAAATATAGTACATTTTAAAGTTTATTAGATATATTTTCTAATAATATAATTTACAATTTTTCTTAGTTATATATTATGTGTAATATTCAGTTAAAAATTAATTAATTTGACTAATAAAAGTCAAAACTAACAATTATTTTGAGATCAAGTGAATATATCCGCTGTCCAAAATCTTTCCCCGACATTGGATAAAGTAACCTTTGATGAAATCAATAGTTCTTGCTTGACAATATCTGGACTGGTACATGGGATAATAAAAGGTAAAATAGACATTTTTGGTGTTTGAACTTGACTTGTTTTGATAGTTTGGTATCTATATTTTCAAAATTAATAATTTGGTGTTTGAAACCGGCAAAAACTTTCATTTAAGAAGAAATCTAGATGAAACTGGGATTGAAACCTAGATGAAAGTTTTTGCCGGTTTCAGAGATCAAATTTATAATTTTAAAAGTACAGACACTAAACTGTTAAAACGAGTCAAGTTTAAGCACCAAAAATGCCCTTTTACCGATAATAAAATGTATAATTAATTGATATAAATTATTTAAATCAATTTCATAATATAAACTAATAAACTAATAAAATAATAATAGAATATAAATAATATAACAATAAAATATAGTAATATTTAAAATTAAAACCATTTCAAGTATAAATTCAAAAAAATATTTTATTTATGAACTTGTTTAAATTTCTCATATTATTTATTTAAATAAATATAGAGATACAGGTTAAAATTATGAAATATTATTAATAATATAAATCACTTCTTTAACAATTCCAACCTTCTAAAAGAATTATAAGTGCTTCACCAATTTACATTTATGAGCTATATTCTTTTAGAGTTTTAACATATTTAATATTTTTTAATAATAAATCAAAATAATAAAACATAAAATTAATAATTGTTTTTAAAATAATTTCAATTTTTTTGATGAAATGGAGGTCTAATATCATAATTAAAATAATTAATGACTAAAATTTATGAATTTTTTTACTCTTTCTTTATTAATTTTATAAAAACATATTTATACACAGAATATTTTAGATTATTATTATAATAATAAAAATAAATTCAAATCATATAAATAAAAACTATGTTAAAAATATTTATACACATAATATTTTAAGTTATTGTTATAAAAATCAAATAAATATAAATCAAATAAATAAAATATTAAAATATTAAAAAAAAATACAATCCATGCTCATTTTTAAATATGTAATATAATATGACACATCGATGGAGTTTCGGAAAACAAAAGTTCCCTATCACCGTAACACGTAAAGTGGCCCAGGTGAATGAGAAGTTATTCGCCAATAATCAGGGGACAACATGGGGTTGATTAGGTTTTTGGATAAAATTGAAGTCAAAATTATATATTTTCGGTTTTAAAAATTGAAAACTGTAAATGTAATCGTAATCGAACCATCATTTCCAGTTTTAATTTTAAAATGACCGGTTCGATTTTAATCGGTTCAGTTTCGGATATAAAATTAGAAAAAAATTTAATTTAAATAAATAAAACGTAATTAATTAAACAAATACTTTTGTGAAAAAAATTGGCAGGGAGCTAAGGTGCTACTAGTTATTCAGTAGGTACTGAAGCAGACATAGTCTAACCGTAGTAGAAGTGGGTGTTGGACCCATATGACACATTTTATAGAGATAATGCCCAAAATGGCACAATCGGGAATAACAACCCTAAATGACATAACAAAACTCTAAATCGTTTAGCTTTTAAGGGATAAAACACGGCTTTATCATGTGTTTCATGTCATGGTCAGGGACCATGAAAACACTATTTCCAAAAATGTTTAAACTGAAAATGCGACTTGAAGATGTGTTTTGGTTTGACAAAAGCGATTTAGTCATGTGTTTCATGCTTTAGTCATGTGTTTCATGTCATGGTAAGAGTGTTCTAAACATAAATTCGCTTGAGTTTGGTTCAAAACACAACTTAAAGTCATGTTTTGGTGTTAAAATGCTACACGAAGTTGGGTTAAAAGCAGTTAAACACTATTCGAAGTAGCATTTTACTGAAAATGCTAGTTAAAACCACGCTTTTATGCTGGCAACAGACAACAAGTAACAGAAACTACTGGGAGAGAAATGGGAAAAAAAAACTTTAAGTTAAATAAAAAAGGCTAACAAAGTATCTCCAAAATAAATTATAAAAACATGTCTCAACATTCTAACAAAATATCTCTAAAATAAATTATAATAACATGTCTCAACATTCTAACAAAGTATCTCTAAAGTAAATTACAAGATAAATTAGAGAACTAATTTCTTCCCATGCGGTGCTTGAAAATCCATAGCATTCTTAAATCTCGTGGACTTTCTTCTTCCCTTCTTCTTTTGAATATTTTTGTCATGAGTCACCTTTGAAAAATCAACATGCATTGGCCAACGCAGTTTCCCTTTGTTAAGTATTAGTTCAAATATACCACTATATACCTTCGATACATTCTCCAACTTATAACACTCACCAACAAACATTTCATGATTCATTTGCACATGGGCACAACAAACAATCAAGTGAAAACATGGGATCCGATAATTTTTTCATTTCTCCCATGAACACATGGACTCATGGATCCGAACGGCGTGGCTATTACCCCCATTTATTCCAACCTTCCTAGTAACTACTTGAAACAACCAACTGTATCAGGCAAACACTTTCACACTATGTCCACTAGCACGTGTGATCGCTCTACTCAACATCTTGTTGACATATTTAGTGAACATTTGACCTCTAAGGGATTGTGATGCAATTTCTGCCCGCCTTTGATCAAAATATTCAACAGTCTTCAGAAATAGCTCTCTAACCAAGAATGTAATAAAGAACTTTCTAACATCCAGAATAGTGTTTTCCTTCATCATGTGCTAATGACCATTTCATCAATGGTTTATTCTCAAACCACTCAACCGCCCTAGGCTCCACAACATTGCTCCCATAATAAATCAAACTTCTTCGACTGCACCTGAGAAGCCAACTGAACAATCCTATTCCTATAATCTTTTCTACTATGTACAAAAACAAAGTTTATAACGAGGTGTCTAACACAGAACCGATGGTGGTCATGTGGTTCACACCATCCAGTCTGTTGCATAGCTATCATGATCCCATCATGTCTATCAAAATAACACAAATACTATGCCTCCTACCTGCCACAAACCTCCTCATCAATCTGTCCATAAAACAACCCCTAACTAGACAGGTTCTCAGCTTCAACTATTGCAAAGGCTAATGGAAGAATGTGACCGAATTCATCCACTGTTGTTGCACTCAAAAGAACACCGGGATGAGGCCCATAAAGGTGAGTATCATCTATCTGAATGACTGGTATGCAGTGCCCAAATCCATCAATGCATGGCTTAAAAGCCCAGAACAGTCTCTTAAATGTCACTTCCTGTTTTAAATATATATTATAACATTCATTATTATAGAATATTTCTAAACCACGAATGTGAACTATTTAACCCTAAAATATTTAAAACTAAAAGAACATATACATGAATGCACTACTAGTGTAAAATAGAAAAATACCTTTAAACTCACATTCTCTCCCAACTCATTTACTTTAAAAAACCAATCAACCTTGGTTCCAATATTAAATGATTGCAATGCTTCCATCAAATGAGGGAGGTCTTCATATGATGCTTCCTAAGACTCATGTACTTCATCCATTGCAAGTTTCTTAGTGTTAGGAATCATGTTGTATGATGATAACAAATTACCTAGAATTGTAAGTTTGATATTAATTTTGTAACTAATCGATGGATATGTGATCTATAAACATTCATTGACTAATCAATTGATAAAAGGTCAAAAAAGTCAAATCAATGTATCTTTATCAACGGATAAAAGCATCAAGGCAATTAATGGATAAGGGAATCGATAGATACTCAAATATCCATTGATACATCAATTGATCAATGGACAACTTATCCATCGATGGATAAGCAAAGAAAACTCAACTGATAAGTTTTACAACAATTATCAGTTGATCAAGGTTTCCCAAATTAGTTAAAGATAAAAGGAATGGGAACTTTGCAGAAACTGAATCAATGGAAGACAGTCCTGTTAGGATTGTGAAGACTTTCAAAAGAAACACAGTCTTCAAGGAAATATCAAGACAAAGATTTTTTCAGGAAAAGACAAATGCAAAGAAGATACAATCTATTTTAGTTAATACATTGTAAAATGTAATTTTGTTTTACTTTGCATTGTATCTGTCTATAGAAAAATTGATGTAGAATATGAACTGCTATATATAGTCTTAGCAGTTCATTGTAGTAAAGTGTATCAAAGCGAGAATAAAATAGGAAAAACATAGAAAAATTAGAAGCCATTGTATTTTGCTTTTCTTGTGTTCAGTTTCATACTTTGTAAGTAGCTTGGTAATTTTACCAAGGTTTATTGGAAGCAAAAACACACTAGTGGAAAAACAATCCAGTAGTAATTTTATATTTTTTGTTGTTCAATAGTATAAATTAGTTTTGTTTTAAAGTTTCTTATTTCCAAACACAAAAATTCATCCAAGTAGAAACTTGAATCCGCAAGAATTAGACAACATTCTTTAGTTTGTATTCAACCTCTCCTTCTATAAACTAGTACTAAGGGAATAACAATTGGTATCAGAGCCTAGCTTTCAATATACAGAAAGTTAAGGTCCAAGTACATTAAGCATGGGTCAAAGCGATACAGGGGTGAAGATTCTAGTCTTGGAAAAAGATGAGTACTTTCCCTGGAAAGTCAAAATGCACTTGCATCTACTATCCATTGATCCTTCCTATGTTAACTTCATAGAGAAAAGTCCACATGTACCTATGAAAATAGTTACAAGTGTGAATGCAGATGGTACTTAAACACCAGACAAGCTTATTCCAAAACCTGTGAGTGAATACACAGATGAGGATGAAAAAGAAGTACACAATAACAAAAAGGCTATGAACATTTTGTTTAATGGTCTTGATAAGGGTATGTTTGACAATGTTATCAACTGTACAACATCTAAAGAAGTCTGAGATACTCTTCAAAATCTATGTGAAGGTACTGAGCAAGTAAGAAAGAACAAGATGCAACTCTTGATTAAAAAATATGAAGCCTTTCACTTCAAGAGTGGTGAAGCAATCATTGACACATATAGTAGGTTTCAAAAGCTATTGAATGAGCTAAAACTATATGGAAGAGTACATGCTTTTGAGGATACCAATATCAAATTCTTGAGGTCCTTACCCAAATAATGGAAACCAATGTTTGTTTCTATAAGACAATCTCCTGACTTTAAAGAATATACTCTTGACAAGCTGTATGGAATCTTGAAGACTTATGAGTTGGAACTACAACAAGATGAGGAGATTGAGAAAAGTCAGAAGAGGGAAAAGTTTGTTGCCCTGGTGGTCAAGGGTAAGAAAGTTGCAGAGCCCTGTGAAGATGTTGTTGTTAAATAAGGGAAGAAAGAAAGTCATGAAAAGGCTACAAGTGTCATTGGATATGATGAATCTTCAGCTAGCCAAAGAAAAGAAATAGTTGAAGATGATGAATCATATACTAGGGCTGGCTTTTCTATCAAGAAAATTTTCCAAACTCAAATTCAAGAGGAATTCTATGCAAAGTCCTGGATTCCTGTTTAAGAGAGATAATCAACAAAGTAAAAATCCTGTTGATAGGACTCAATTCAAATACTTCAACTGTGGATTGGCTGGTCACTTTTCAAATGAATGCAGAAAATCAAAAATGGAGAAGAAATCAAAGTATAGTGATGGGATTGACTATAAAAAGAAGTACTTTGATTTGCTAAAACAAAAGAATAAGGCTTTTGTGACCGAAGAAAAGGACTGGGCTGCCGAGGATGATTATGAAGAAGATGAATTCATCAACCTTGCACTTATGGCTAACCATGATGACCAAGAAGCTAGTTCCTCTAGCAATCAGGTAATTTCAACAAACCTATCTGAGTTGTCCAAAGATGAATGCAATATTACTATTACTGAAATGTCTAATGAGTTGTATAATTTGCATGTCACTCTTATGTCTTTGAACAAATAAAACACTAGACTCAAGGACACTATAAATTCTCTAACTGAAAGGAACACACTTTTAGAGAATGAATTAATGAAGATGGACGGACTCAAGGTGGAAAACAAAGATGCTAGAAAGGAATTGGTTGAGTGTAAAAAGAAAATAGAAACTCTGAAAGAAAAATTGGAAGAAGAACTAAGAACCATTGAAAAATGGAACAGGTCATGTAAATCTAGTAAAAAGATGAATGACATTCATGGAACAAATTCTTTCACCATGCTATCTGAGACTCTTGAGAAATTAGCTGTTGATGAAAATTAATCCTTGGAAAAGAAGAAATCGATTGCTAATCCTAAATTGATTGATAAGGATTATCCATCGATTGATGATGTTACCTCAACGAATAATTACCCATCGATTAAGGAATCATCAACTTCTAAACAATCTGTTTCAAAAACTAAGCTTAACAAACCTGTTAAATTTGTAAAAGAAGGAAGCTCCTCCAGCTCTCAAATCAAAGTTGAAAAGGCCAATATAGGTTTCTTATCTAAAGACCAATTGAAGTAAAAATTAGAAAAGATAGAGCCTGATATTAATCCTAATAAAAAGAGGAAAAAGAACATAAATGGGAAGATAGACATAAATAAGCACAATAACTACACACCTGACAAGTATGCCCCCAGGAAGATATGTGCTAAGTATGGCAGTAAAAATGAATTATCTGGGAATTGCAAGTCCAATATGCCTGCTACATCCAATGTGCCTGTCATACCTAACATACAAGATAATTCTGTTTATCATAATTAGTTGACCCTCATGTTGTTCATGCCCAATATGCATCTATGCCTTATATGTTTAATCCATATCTTGCATTTGCTAATATGAACATGCCTACTATGCCCTGGAATATGCACAACAACTTTCATGCACTTAATTTCTCTAATTCTGCAAGTATGAGCATTCCATGTATTAGCATTGACAATCTTGAGATAAGGAAACCAACACCTAAGGTTGAAGTGAAAGTAAAACCACCTAAACTAAAGGAACAAAAGTTGGAAACCAAACCAAGGGTAACAACTAATAAGAAAGGACTCAAGGCAACTTGGGTATCAAAATCAACTTGATTGCTTTTGGATGTGTGCAGGGAAAAAGAAGAAATCTTTGGTACTTGGACAGTGGATGTTCAAGACATATGACTGGAGATAAATCCCTACTCACAAAGTTTGAGCAGAAAGCTAGCCCTTGGATAACTTTTGGAGATGAGAGCAAAGGATACACTATGGGATATGACTTGATTTCAAAAGAGAATATCATCATTGAACCTGTTGCACTAGTTGATTGCTTAAGACATAATTTATTAAGCATAAGTCAATTATGTGACAATGGAAATAAAGTTTGCTTCACAACTGAAGCATTCATAATTTCCAACAAGAAAGATGGAAGCCTAGTTATGACTGGGAATAGAAAAGGAAATGTGTACATAGATGACTTCAACTCAACAAATGCAGATTCAATGACTTGCTTACTTTCAAAGGCAAGTACAAGTGAAAGTTGGCTATGGCATAGAAAATTAGCTCACCTGAATTTCAAAGCCATGAATCTATTGGTCAAGAAAAATCAAGTAAGAGGCTTACCACAAATGGAATTTGTCAAAGAAGGACTATGTGATGCCTATTAAAAGGGCAAACAAAGGAAATCATCATTCAAGTCAAAATTGGAATCATCAATTAAGAGTCCACTTGAGCTACTACACATGGATTTGTTTGGTCCTGTAAACATCATGTCTATTGCAAAGAAGAAATATGCTCTAGTCATTGTGGATGAATTTTCTAGATTCACATGGACCTATTTTCTGCACTCAAAGGATGAAACAAGTAATCTCATTATCAAGCACATCAAAGAAGTTGAGAAAAGTCTTAGATTGGATGTAAAGAAAATAAGGAGTGACAATGGAACCAAATTTAAGAATTCCACAATGAAGGATTTTTGTGAATCTAAGGGAATTTCTCATACCTTCTCTACACCAAGAACACCTCAATAAAATGGGGTAGTTGAAAGGAAAAATAGGATATTGATTGAAGCAACTAGAATTATGTTGGAAGATGTTAAATTACCAACATACTTCTGGGATGAGGCCATTAATACATTATGCTATATTCAAAACATCTCCATAGTGAATCAAACTCAAGGAAAGACACTTTATCAATTGATCAAGAAAGACAAAAAACCAAAAGTGGGATTTCTTCATGTCTTTGGCTGTAAATGTTATGTTCTAAGGAATCAAGGAGAACACCTAGGAAAATTTGAGGCCAAAGCTGATGAAGCTATATTTGTTGGGTATGCACTATCAAGCATAACCTATAGAGTCTATAATCTTAGACTACACATTATTATGGAATCTGTACATGTAGTATTTGATGACAAAAAGATTGAAGGCTTATTTGATAAAGGAAATCATGACACACTGCAGTTTGAAAATGAATCTAATGGAACAAATGAAGAAAATGATGAAGAAATTATTCCTGTGAATTCACAAGTACTCAGAAACCCAATATCAGTTGATGTCACAACATCAATGGCTAATTTATTAGTTGACAGACATCCATTGACTGATAATGCATCAACTGATAATCCTTCAATGGATAATCAACACTCTATATCTAGGGTATCCAACTCAGGGGGAGGGTTTCAGAATCAATCTTCTAGTTCAAGTCAACATGAGTACATCAACAATGACAATGAAGCTTCTTCATCAAGAAGGCAAAATTTTCCTCCACAAAGAAAATGAACAAAAAGTCATCCATTTGAATTAATCATTGAAAAAATAGACGATGGTGTCAAGACAAAAAGTACTACTCAAAATGAGTGTCTGTATAACAGCTTCCTATCTCAAGAAGAACCTAAGAGAGTTTAAGATGCTCTCAAGGATCCTGATTAGGTATTAGCTATGCAAGAGGAACTTAATAAATTTGAAAGAAACAAAGTGTGGAAGCTGGTGCCCAAACTAAAAGACAGATCAATGATTGGTATAAAATGGGTATTCAATAACAAGATGGATGAAACTGGTACTGTGACTAGAAACAAGAAAAGACTTGTGGCGAAGGGCTACTCACAAAAAGAAGGAATTGATTTTGATGAGACTTTTGCACCAGTTGCAAGACTGAAAGTAATCAGAATCTTTCTAGCTTATGCTGCACATGCTAATTTCAAGATCTACCAAATGGATGTGAAGAGTGCATTCTTTAATGGAATCTTAAAAGTGGAAGTCTATGTGGAACAAACCCCTTGTTTTGAAGATCCAAATTTCTCAAACTTTTTCTACTATCTACTCAAAGCACTCTATGGCTTGAAACAAGCACCAATGGCCTGGTATGACACCTTATCTCAGTTTCTCATTTAGAATCACTTCAAAGAGGTACTGTTGATAAAACTCTATTTTGTAGAAATGTTAATGGCTCAATTATTCTTATCCAAATCTATATGGATGACATTATATTTGGCTCGACTAATGAGGAAATTAAAAGTTAGCCAAATTAATACAAAGTAAATATAAAGTAAGCATGATTGGATAACTAACCTATTTTCTTGGTTTGCAAGTCAAACAAGTTAAAAATGGTATATTCATAAATCAAGCTAAATACATTTCTGATTTACTAAAGAAATTTGATTTAAATGAATGATCGTTTGTAAAAACTCCCATGGCCACTGCAACTAAACTTGAATTGAATACCAAGGAAGCTAAGGTAGACATTTCAAGTTATAGAGGCATGGTTGAATCATTATTATATTTAACTGCAAGTAGGCTAGACATAATGTTTGCTACATATTTGTGTGCTAGATTTTAGGATGATCCTAGAGAGTCTCATTTGATTGCAATAAAAAATATTTAGATATCTCAAAGGGACACCAAATCTTGGAATTTGGTATCCTAGAGAATCTGGACTTGATCTAATTGGTTATTCAGATGCAGACTATGCAGGTTTCAGAATTGACAGGAAAAGTACAACAAACACCTGTCAATTTCTAGGAAACAAACTTGTGTCATGGTTTAGCAAAAAGCAACACTCGGTATCAACTTCAACTGCAGAAGCTGAGTACATTGCTGCTGGAAGTTGCTGTGCACAAATATTATGGATGAAGAATTAATTATTTGACTATGGGTTCAACATGAATAAGATTCCTATCTTCTGTGATAATACAAGTACCATTGCCATAACAGAAAATCCTGTGCAACATTACAGAACAAAACACATTGATATAAAATATCATTTCATTAGGGAACATATAATGAATGGTACAGTTGAATTACATTTTCCCTAGTGAACAACAACTTGTAGACATTTTTACCAAGCCATTGGATTAATCTACTTTTAATAGATTAGTCTGTGAGTTAGGAATGCTTAATTTTACTTAGATTTTGGATGTTTGCCAAGTTATTTGTGTATGCAACCATTGTTTACATTTGTCTGTTAAATCTTTGTGATCAATTAATAAATGGATTAACTATCAATGGATATTTCTCAGCCATCGATGGATATATTTCATCAACTGATAAAATATATACCTATCGATGGATATTTATCTGTCGACAAATAATTACCTTGGTAATTGTTTATCAATCGATAAGTCAGTTATTGTGTATCAATGGATGTAATTATCAATCAATGATAATATAATTTTATTCGTTTCTAAACATCCATTGACTACTGTCTAAATTAGCCGTTGATGGTCTATTTTATCCATCGACAAATATATACAGTCCTGTATGTATAAAGTCAATTGCTATTTAGAGCATGTCTATTTATCTTATTTTTAAACGGTTATTTCTTTTCACTAGAATATCAAAATTAATTGGTGTGACTTATTTAAAGTCAGTTCATTCTTAAAAAATATAAATAGCAGGTTCATGTTCTATTCTCATTTTACCTGTTATTTTTGCTTAAAAAATATTTTGCTTTTTCTCTCTAAGAACCCTAAGGTGATTTTCTTTAAGTTTCTTTCTCTAATTTTTTCAAGAATAGTAATGGCATCATAAAAGAAAATCCAATCCTCAACAAGCTACATCTATGAGCAGAATAACTTCATTGCATGCTTGACAGTGGAGGACGCCCCTGCTGATTTTCATCCTTTAATGAAGTTTCTGAGCCAGTGTAAACTCTCCAAGGCACTAAGTGAAGCACCAACAATTGTTTGTGAATTGGTGGAAGAGTTCTGGAAGTCTATAGAAGTGTCAAGAGATGGGAAGGTAATTTCTTACACTTGCAAAGGTAAACCCTATACTCTAACTAACATCACTGTCTCTGAATGCTTATATATTCCTGCTAATGATAGTGATGCTATGCCTAAAGATGAAGATATTAGGAATATTCTAGTCTCTGTAAATTATGCTGAAAATGAATGTAATTTAGGAGATGTAGTTAGAAAGAACCTAAGAAAAGAATGGAGCTATTTATCTAATGCCATCATCAAGGTATTTTCTGGAAAGATAAGCAACTTTGTTGCTATTACAACTAGTATGAAATAATTTGCTTATAGTATCCTATTTGATAAATTCTTTGATCTTGGCACATTGCTCCTAAATGAATTAATTGTGAAGTTAGGAAGCAAAGAGTCTTGGAAAAATAATATTTATTTTGCTAGATTTATTATGTTGTTTATTAACTATTCTGTGGAAGATTATGAGATCATAGAGGACATGGAGACAATGGAAGCATGGACTCAAAACAAAATAGTCTTCAAGGACCTGGTGAGAATCAACTTACATTCTAAGTTGTGCCTCACGTATCCCCCTTTTGTACAGGTATTCCTCAAATCTCAAAATCTTTCTTTCTTTGAGGTAGAAATACCTACTTCTTTGCCTTATGCAACAATGGAGGGAGTTGGAAATGCCCCCATCCCTCCTACCCAAGTTGTAAAACCCTTCAAAACCAAATCTAAGAAAACCACCTCAACAGTTTCTCAACAAACTGCTGTTGTAAAATTAAATAAAAGAAAAACCACCGAGGGGAATGTGAAGGTGGTAGTTGAGGGTGAGGGAACTGGCCAACATCAAGAAAGCTAGAAGAATAAGGTTGGAGAGGGTGAGATTGTCCAGCTAGCTTCCAATCCAATCTCTCAAAAGATTGAAACTGTGATAAAGGAATTAAACACATCCCTAACTGCACCTTCTTAACAAGGTATAGTTATTGAAAAGAGGTCTCAACCAAGACCATCTGTTGGGGATAACGGAAAAAAAGTTTTTCAAGCCTTCAAAAGAAGAAATAAGCACAAAGGGGGCACACACCTGCAAAACCAAATGAAAATTTGGTAGAGCCTTCAGCTTCTTCTGTTGATGTGTCTTAGATAAATGCTGAGACACAACCTCACTCTTTATTTATTCCTTCTCCTCAATCTCCTTATAAATCCCCTTCTTCAAAAACCTTGATGATTGATAATATCATTGTTAGGTCCAAACGTGTTGTAGAAGGGGGTGAATACAACTTTTCGAATTTAAGAAGCAATAAATACCATGTAATAAATGAACACAATGATTCAAGGAATATATGTCTTATATATAACTTGAAAGGGTTGCTACAACATTCATTACAAAGTACACTAGAAGTAAAGAGGGTAGTAAATGATACTAAGCTCTGTGAATACTCTCTCTCTCTTTTACAAGTATTTATCTTGAAAAATATTACTCAACTTAAAATAATACACAAGTACTTCTATTTATACTACTTGTAATCTATGTCATGTAGTCTTCAAAGACTAAGATATACGTGGCCCAATGATGTCCACATAAATCTTTTCTTATTTTGAAAGCTTGGAAATCTGCCAATTAGACGATGCCATGTGTCATGTTGAAACTGCCCTCTATGTAGAACATCTACTTGAGAATTTCTACTTGGCCATCTCGAACATTTAAGT
>QRFB01015219.1:8316-23354 GCA_008931105.1 Oenanthe javanica
TTTTACTTGTGAATCCTTGCTTAAACATGTTATGAATCATAAAATTTAATAATATAGAAAAGCAGCCTCTAGTAACTCAAAATTACATTATAGATGCACACATAAAGCACAGAATGGGTCAGGGGCCTTGGGGCTGTAGTGCTGTACAGTTGTGACTTGGTATACCTACATCTATCCCCTTACAAGTTTATTAGAGCATACTTGATTGAGAGAATGAAGGTCTTATATTTTTGTACTATGATTTCTATAAATTAATAATTTCCACATTACATGCCTCGAATTAATAAGCATGCAAACCGCTCAGAACTTCAGTATACTCTACTTCTTTTACAGAAAACAATATAATAAAGAAAATATAATTTACAGAGATAAAAGTTTTTATATAACCACAAAACAAAGAACAATCTACAGTCCAAGCGTTGCCACCCAAAAACATATGCAATTGCAGGGGGGAATATTCTATCCTGTGTTCTTGATACTGCAATTACTCATTTGCTCATATGAAATAATTTACATGACACAGTATCCTTGTTTTTTTGGTGCCTATTTTCTAGAGGTGAAGCTTGTTTGGTTCTGCGAACTAAGCCATCAACCTAAAGAAATACACTCTGCATCTATTGGAAAAACTAAACTGGTTCAGAAACAATCAAAATTATTCAATACCGGCCAGCTGCTTGACAAACAGATAAAGGGAACTACATCAGATAAATAGAAAAAAAATCAATAAATTAGGCTGATCCGACAGCACGTGTATGAAAGACAGAGAAAGAGAAAGAGGGCTTACTCTTGCTGTTCTCGAGCCATGACAAGAGGGTCATCTTTTTTTATGTCATACGGGTACCAGGATGCAACTTTCTCACCAATGAGTTTCTTCCGCAAAAGCTTGTGAGGAGATCTCTGCCCTGTCGGGTTTAGCACATGGCCAAAGATCCTTGCCCTTGCCTCAGTCACTCCCGCAAGGGCTGTTTGAGCTAGCATTTTCTTTAATACCCCAACACTCATCTGTTCCCGCTAATAATGACAAGAAAATAACTGCACTGGAATAACAGATGTTTCAGTCATCTTAAAATTCTAGCGGTTAAGAGTAATATAATTGCCAAAGTACCATATCAAAACAACAAATACAAAAAGAGTCAAAATAATTTTAAGCTCAACAAAGTTTACTTGCCTTTCCTGCTACCATATAAAAAACTTATCGCAGAAAAGAAGGGAAGCAAACACTATAATGTATAACTATCTATAATCAACAGAATTCATAAACATTAATGAGTTTACAACAGTAACGGCAACCACAACACGAAAAATTACAAATAATAATGATTCTTTTACATGTTATTCTCATTTCATCAAACACCCACTTAATTTAAAATAACAACTATAACTACATTAATAGTAATATTTTATAATTCCTATATAGTTAAATACGACAAAAATTTAAATTGGGATGATAAAAATACTTGGAATCTACTAATTAGCTGCCTTGCTGGGGAGGTATTAAAGCTAGAATTAAACCTTAATGTGCCCATTAAATAGAATCAAACGATAATACATTATCTTAAGAAACAAAAAGTAGATAAAATGGTACATTTATTCGACATGGGAAAATAAATGGTTGAGGCATTTCATCGAACAGATTGGGAGCAAGATGAATACAACCTAAATATCCAATACAACAGTGTCATTGAACTCTCTTTTACATACTCAAGAAAAGGTTAAGAGAATGCGTATATATAAATATGACAGAGAGAGAGAGAGAGAGAGAGAGAGAGAGAGAGAGAGAGAGAGAGAGGGAGAGGGAGATGAACCTGCTAATGAGAGAGACTAGTCCACTACCCAACAAGAAGAAAGGGGAACTAACAAAATGGTCTCTCTTTTAATTCTTAACAATATTATTATTATTATTATTATTGCAAATTCATTTTTTAAAACTTGTACGATTTTAATTTGAAGACATTTATTTGATTACGGAATTACAACAATCTCGCAAAATGGCTTAATAATTATGTTAAACTTTTGAACACAGTTTTTTGCGGAAAGAATTTACCAACTTTTGACATGTAATTTTATTAATTAGTAAAAATAACATAATATTCAATACAATGTGATCTGTAAAAAAAACCACTACTTTTCATAAATTTAACCCCAGAACCTAATGAATTAAATCAAGTACCTGGAGACACCAAATGTCTCTCCAAAAACAAAAAGTTGAAATGTTACACTTCACCATAATGGTAATCAAAGCTCAAAAATGACTACACAAGGAAGTTTTCATACAATAACCATTTAGCGCAAAACTTCCAATGGAAAACCTGGTAACTCTATAGGGTTTATACCATAATTTTCTAAAATCGATTTCTAAGGTACATCTCTTTAGCCCCTTGCAAACTGCATCAAGCTGTGGATGGATCTACTCCGACCTGTATATCATTACCAGGGCCAGAATTCATAGCAGCAACAGGCAACGGTTAGCTAGTACACGATCAAATGTTACCCGTAGGCATAATGGATAACAAGCGCCGATTTGTACATTTGAACCTGCTTCAAATCTATCATCTATGTGCTAACATATTCTTTCAAACTGTCAGCAAACTGTTGAGGACAGAGAAAAGTTTATTCACTCTAAAACAATATCCGTTCTTGATACATATCTAATGCCTGGATGACCTTTTCTATGAGTAATTTCTTGTGCAGTCTATACCTGAAATACGCACATTGTTAATAAGTGGAATTGGGCCTTGACAAAGAAACAGGCTGCAAACAGAAATGGAAACAGTTGCAGAGTGAGAATGACATACTTGATAGCAACTTCAAGCGTTTTTCTAGCTTCCAGCATTGAGTCTGTTAGCAGTCATATTAGGCAAATAGATTATCAACAGAACAGAGATATTCGTTATCTTAAATTGATTTTGATTAAGCTAGTTAGTTAATAAATTAGGTTTTTTATTGAAGGGTTAGCCGTTTGAAATATAATAATGACTCCTGACCTGGAGGAAAATGAGTATTTTAATAAAGAAGAATATACCCAAGCCCTTAACATGAGAATGATGAATATGGAATGGTAACAAAGGATATAATCCACCAATATGCTAAAAGACTTTTACTTTTTCTGTAAAAGCAGTACAAATATATTGTTGATTTTTTCGGTGATAGCAACAACAAAAATGATAACCTAGTAATATAGCATACCTAGCAATGCATTTTTCTTTTAAAAATTATCATGATATAGTGCAAGGAGTTTGTACTGCCAAGTTACCTAGAATTTCCTGGTCTTGCACAGAAGTTGTGGGAAACTCTGCAAGCATTTGTTGACATTCATCTTGTAGCTCCTTCACAGCTTTCCTTTCTGCGCTGGGAATAGGAGGGATATCACCATCCGACCAAGTAGGCAATGTCCTTGCAGCTGCTATAACTGCCCCGTCCACAAAACTATCTCCATCTTTTGATAGGCGACCTGCTAAAAGAAGTTTTGTATGTCTTACTTCCGGAGTTACTGATGAAATTCACATATAAACCATGTTTCCAATATAATTTCTGTAAGCCATACGGTTATGATAATATTCCTGAGGGAGACCGGNGGAGTTACTGATGAAAGTCACATATAAACCATGTTTCCAATATAATTTCTGTAAGCCATACGGTTATGATAATATTCCTGAGGGAGACCGGATATGTTGAAGACTGACAAAAAGGAATCCAAATGGATCCGTGCATTGCCTGAAAATGGAATGACATCCCAAGGATTCTGCAATATTCAAGGAAGCACTATATGAATACATTAACTATAAAGTCCTCTAGAGTACAAAGGATTTTCAATCAAGAAGTTATCAGACTGCAAAATGCAACATAAACATGGGTCACTAATCAAGCAGATATGAGCAAAAATGAGGATATAAATGACAGGATAGACAAGAAAATATCAGCAAATTAACAGCTAAAAATGATCAGTTACATATGCAAATATTGTATGATCCTTATTTTCACCACGCGCCTAGTAGAACATGACTTCAGTTGATGATTATCCACCTTACATCAAAACCAAGTTTTCATATTCTTATCTTAAATTTATCATATAGACTCCAAAATAGATACAATGTTTACTGTCATGTAGTGTAATACAAAGTATCACACAGTGATAAAAGAAAAGAGGGGTGATTCAATATCAACAGATAATAATGAACATTTCCAGCACAATATATAGATGAAGACTATTCTGCACAACTTGATATATTTAAGATTTATACCAGAGAACATCTTAGAAATGGGAGACTAGGTTTTTCAGCCACACAAAGACGCGGAATGAAAACAATTGCAAGGTTAGGTTAATGTATCAAGAAACTATCTAGCATCTACATATCAAAACTTCATGATTCTTTTTGAAGAAGATTGGGGTGTAAGGTATAGCACCATCAACTATCTAGCATCTACATATCAAAACTTCATGATTCTTTTTGAAGGAGGATGGGGTGTAAGGTATAGCACCGTCGCTTTTCCCCTGGAAGTATACTTTGAAGAAGATCTGCAAATATCATTAAAGGTGGCTTTTTTTTTTTGCATTCGCTGGTAATTATGAAGGGTAGATTATGGGTGTGCACATTGATATACTGTGCATAGCCCTTTCTTCAATCACTCACAATCATTTGATATATAAATTCAATTTATTTCACCTTTTGGTAGAAAAAAATGTTGCATTCAGTTAATGACAATATTACAATGTACAAGATGATAGCCGAAGCAGATATCTCAGAATTTACCACAGGTGATGAAAATCCATATCTTTGCATTAGTGTATCATTCTGCCTGCTCATGTAATTAATTGTCATCTGTAAAAAGAATATTTATCCATTAATAATACATAAACACGTGAAGAATGGAAAAGAAACACAAACCACTTTAGAAATCCTCTCTTTCCCTTTTGTAGATAAAGATCCATTCTGCTCTCTCAATCCTCAAAAGTTGTCTTCACCGCAGTTNGTTGGGGTGTAAGGTATAGCACCGTCGCTTTTCCCCTGGAAGTATACTTTGAAGAAGATCTGCAAATATCATTAAAGATGGCTTTTTTTTTTTTGCATTCGCTGGTAATTATGAAGGGTAGATTATGGGTGTGCACATTGATATACTGTGCATAGCCCTTTCTTCAATCACTCACAATCATTTGATATATAAATTCAATTTATTTCACCTTTTGGTAGAAAAAAATGTTGCATTCAGTTAATGACAATATTACAATGTACAAGATGATAGCCGAAGCAGATATCTCGGAATTTACCACAGGTGATGAAAATCCATATCTTTGCATTAGTGTATCATTCTGCCTGCTCATGTAATTAATTGTCATCTGTAAAAAGAATATTTATCCATTAATAATACATAAACACGTGAAGAATGGAAAAGAAACATAAACCACTTTAGAAATCCTCTCTTTCCCTTTTGTAGATAAAGATCCGTTCTGCTCTCTCAATCCTCAAAAGTTCTCTTCACCGCAGTTTATATAGTTACTAAAAATACTAGCAAATACACTGACATTTTTTCATTTTGGGTTCCACACACCTTGACATATATTAACTTATTAAGAGTCTTACACTTGTTTAAGAATAGAGGTCATCATTGTTGGTGGGTAATTTGACATAGAAAAGTTAAAACATCAACTAATCTGTGATTTTCCAAATAGAACAATAAATTCAGTACTCCTACAGTTAAATCTTAATTTCTGGCACTTGCATATTGACATATTGTTGCAATTATTCCTCAGGTAAATGATAATATAGGCCACTGAAAAATTTTGCATTTACATTTAAATATTGTTGAATAATGTGGGTGTTTNGTAACATAGGCCACTGAAAAATTTTGCATTTACATTTAAATACTGTTGAATAATATGATCATGGTAAGTCGGTCTCTTAACACCTTGAGGGTTTTAGGAAAACTGGTAACTTAACATGCTATCAAAGCTCTGGTTGTAGGAGGTCTCGAGTTTAGTATTAGTATTAAGTCTTTAGAGGGCAATGGTGGCACTACATGGAAAAAAGAGGAGCTCATTACGGATAGTCTTCCCTCTTTAACATATTTTAATGGATCGTGGAGTCCAAATTATAACTGAAAGCCTCTTGATGTATATCAGCATTTATCATACCTTTTCAGCACAAAATTGCCGGCATACAAGACATAAAAGGGTAAAAATCTCCTTTGCAACTCAACTATGTGTTTTTTAACTAGAATATTAAAAAGTAGCTTCACTTAAGTGATGGCCTACATAACTTAACCACCCACGCAACATATCACTTTGATATTAGTTTAAACAAACCTTTAGACTGTTTCTTTTCACACATATAACCTCTAGTTATTGGTTGTAACTAATATGGAAAAAACCATCATAAACTAATTTCTTTCAAACCCTTACACAATTCTTAATCCATTTACTTGAAAAGGCTCAGCTGAAAAAAACAATGACTTTTTGATGTCATTTATATTTGTTAATTTTTCCAGGAACTGGAGGCATACTTCTAAAGATTCATTATTGAGGGTTTAGTTGATGAAAATGTAAATATCAAAGATTTTGTTGCCATAAAGTCAACCAACAAGTTATAGTTGCAAAACCAACTTACACCCATCACCAAGGAAAGTATATCCACCTCAACCAATTATGTGATGAGTATATAATGAAGAAGTTCCATTTACTTGCTGGGTTCATAGCTTAGTATTTAGTTAAATGTCGTCTCGTTTAATGTAAAGTTGGAGTTTACTATGTGCGAGCGTGCATAGAAACAATCATCACTATAAAGAACATGTTAGTGTACCTCGTCTCCTTTTTTAATCCGATGTCCTGCATTTATCATCACCTCAAGCATGCGGTCCTTGAAACGCCAATGGAAAAAGCAATTTGGCTGGAAGGAGTGGTTCAGCATGTCTGCGAAGGAAGAAAAATTGGTCTCATAAACTATAATTTGTCAAGGAACTAGTATTAAAAACTGATAAGAATATGATACAGAATATACCAAAAAATCAATTTCATTAACTTAACTGAACTTGCACCAAATTAAAATTCTTTTCTTTCAAGCTACAATTTGCACTATATCATATAATTGTCACTTTTTATTGTTATTTTGTATGCGGCTCACCAGGATATAAGGTCTTATTCCAATATGCCTAGGCTGATCCATTATTCAAATTTCAAAGATTGTTATTTAGCTCAAGGAATTACCTGACATGCGTAATGATAAATAAAGACTAATAGATCCTCTCATATGTCCTACAATATATATTAATATTCATTCCCAAATTCTACTTAATTAAGGATAAGGTGAAAGCAATCACCTCCAAAACTTCTGGAAATACTATTGTTAGGTTTCCCTCAATTATTAAAACAACTGTTTGTAAATTAAATGCTAAAACACATACTACCAGTCAATGTGATCCTCACAAAACTGACATGGACAAAACTTAACTCATTAAAATCTCAAAGAACATGCAGAGAAACTCTCTTATATAGCTTCAAACTATGCATCACATATATTACTTAGGTACAGTTTTCAACATATCATCCATGGGTCGCATTACAGAACCATCTCTCGTATGCTTATAGAAGGTTCCATACAACAGCAAACACAAGGTGGAGGTCCATAAGTCTCATAACCATATTAAATAGAGGTTTACCTATTTCCTGTAATGTGCATATTAGATGTGACATGGCCAGAAAATTGAGTTTGTACAAGGATAACGATCACATGATCCTAAGAACAGCTTTTTTATTTATTTTTCCTCAGTCAGAGTTGAATGTGATAGTTGTTGACAAGATATCACATGAACAATTTTTTTATGAAAGGCTTCTAAGAATTTTAATTTTAAGAGAGAAGAATGCAAGAACAAAATGTTAATAATTAAACTGCAAGAACCTCACCAGCATAAGGAATGAACATATTTGCATGTTGAACTAGTGCACCTATTCTCACTTGAAGGTTAATGCATCGAGACTGGGCCATACTCACAGCCCAAATAAATCTCTCAGAATCATGTGCCAGGCGCCTTATCTTAAGGGGCACGCCAGAATGCTGAAAATGTATATATGTTATAAATTATAATAGTTTTTCTTGGAACCAAGTAAAACAAGAACTAATAGTGTGATGACATAAAATATATAGATTGCTGCTAAAAGAGTATACAGGTCAATGATAGCTTGTACCCAATTCTTTTCCCAAAATTCTAATGCTCTCCTTCGCTGCTCTCTCATAGTTGAAGCAAGATTCTGATCTTGCAGCTCTGATAGGTCCTCCTATTGCATAGGCAGAAAAATAAGATGGCATAATTTCTCAGTAACTTGTGGTAGAATATATAAACATGCATCACAAATAACTTCTAAGATCACATGCACTTACATTAATATAAAAAGACCGAGATGAGCACATATTACCTAGTTTTAGGCTCCCTAATTGATTTGAAGATACTAAAATCAAACACATGTAATTCTTTAGTATACAACTCAGATTATTGTGCTTTGGGGTTTCAGGTAATGAGAAGAGATGATTTTATCAGATAACCTACACGTCTCTACATTTTTTGTAATTGTTTAACTTCAAAGGTTTCTGAGAATGTATTCCTAATAATCAGTTGCTAATTACCTACCTAGAAACATTATATATATTTGAAGCATTCAAGTAAGAACCCTGAGAACCAGATGTTCTCACTTTTTCTATGATATGGTTTTGCAAATTTTGTTCTGAAAAACCTTTGGTTCTCACGGTTCTTGCCTGAGTGTTAGCTGTTATATATTAATATATTAATATTATATATAATATCATGGGCTGACAGCAGCAATTGAATGTGTGATACTGTGATGTCCTTGAGAAAGTTTGTAACGTAACTATATTAGAAATGTTTGCGGTGATGTAATAGACTAGATATATTGATTGAGGATACAAACAGGAGATAACTAACAGCTGCACTCAATGATTTGCATATTTGACACTCACAAACCTCTTTAGCAAGAAGCAAACTAGTACTCTCCTCGACGCTGGGAAGAAAATCACCATAAAGCTGCCAAAAGTTATCATCTCGATCAAATGCATACAGAAGAAGACATGCTAACCTCAGGTCCCATTCTGTCTGCATTTTTTATAGAAAGAAAGGTTAGGNTGGGAAGAAAATCACCATAAAGCTGCCAAAAGTTATCATCACGATCAAATGCATAGAGAAGAAGACATGCTAACCTCAGGTCCCATTCTGTCTGCATTTTTTATAGAAAGAAAGGTTAGGCAGCAACCAGGAAAAACTAGCTTTATGAAAATAACATTGATCGAGCAAACCACTAAAATTTTAGACAATTCATATTTAATATATAAAGGAAGCTATAGAAAAACTACCTCTGGATTGGTTGAGTTGATAATGTCAAATATTGGATGACCAAGTGGTATGATATCTGGGAAAAACATCCATGGAAGCTTTTGGCTAATGGTTAACATCACTTCCAAGGGAATTTCCATAATCACCTGCATTTCCAACGATGTAAAAATGTAATGAAATAGTCAAACTATCAAAGTAGCTATAAGAAACTTATGTATTAGTCCACATGTGTTACTTATTCTAATAATGGGCAGCAGATCAGTCTACAATAGAAAAGAAACTCACTCTGGCTCGGCGAAGAGGCTCGACATCTTTAGAGGCATATACTCCAAATCCATCAGGGCCTTCCCTAAATTCAACTCCATACGCTCTAACATTTCGAACATATCCTATCCTATAGAAGTCAGGATCTGCTAATTCCAACTGTTCATAAATTACATCTCTCTATATTAAGCAGGATAAAATTAAAGGTATGGATTATACAACAAGCTACAGGCTGCAACATAAGCAAGCAGATAGATTATGCCTAATTCACCAAATTGAAACCCAG
This sequence comes from Oenanthe javanica, assembly GCA_008931105.1. NCBI lineage: Eukaryota > Viridiplantae > Streptophyta > Magnoliopsida > Apiales > Apiaceae > Oenanthe > Oenanthe javanica. The sequence continues at coordinate 18,200 of QRFB01015219.1, forward strand.
CTCTAAAATAACAGAAATTTTAAATAACTCCACATAATCTAGTTACTATAGATTAAGCAATTCAATAGACAAAATCATTTTGACTGGCATTGTCTGAACTTCCTTAGCAGTTTGCAGTTTGCAGTTTATACGAACTGCAGATATTAAGTGTAATTCACATTATGTCATTTAGGACCGCATACCGAAGGCATTTTCTACACTTCCTTAGCTTAGGACTGAGAAGCAAATTATCTCACCCCTTATGATATTCGATGACAGAATGGGTTAACTGAGAATGTGCAGCAGGTGACTTGTATATTTTAATTTCCAAAAAAGAAATCGGACAATGTACAGGGAATTTGAAAAAAACAATTAGATTTTACAACGCATTAGCTCTACAGTGATATAGAAGTCTCATTTATTACCCCATGGGATTCCAAATCCCCCAACCCAGGACACACACAGATTTCCTGTTCTCAATCTAAATTTGATAAACAAATCCAAACACCCCTTATGATATTCGATGACAGAATGGGTTAACAAGTATAATACTCAGTCCTAAGCTAACGAAGTTCAGGAAATGTCAACTAAAGTAATACATATTTCTAACTGAGATAATTTGAATCATAATTAATCTATGCAGTTCATATAAACTGAAAATGTTGACATGACTATTGTATGAACTGTAAAAAAGACAGCCGGAATTTGATTACCTTTATGCTTACAATTACAATATAACTACAACATTTGAACCCCATATAAGATGGATCACGAAAAATCTGCACCACAAAATGTTACGACTAAAAGACACCACACGAGAACCATATGAAGGTGACTTGTGAGAACTTTTACTTCAAAAAAAAAAAAGTTAGAAAATATGACTACTTAATCTACAAAACAAACACCCCTTACTTCCATCTTCTTAGGGTCCAAATTGCCGTGTGTTTTAGTTGCACATATTAAATAAACGTTCTTAATAATATATAAATATAAAACTCTTTGAATTTCACCTTTACTTTCATGCAATGTAAAATCTACGAACAATGTGACTGCTTTTATATCACAATTTGAAACCCACAATGAAGAGCTAGTATTTAGTAGTGATTATAATTATGAATCATTATGTTACATAAATATTGTGTGCAGATAATTGTACCTAGGTTTGTCTTTTGATACGAATCGTATGAATGTCAACATCAGGTCAAGTTGTTTATATATTGAATTAATCTTATTATTTTTTAATTCATGCAATACGCTTGAAAATGTCTCAAACATGCTCGAGCAGATTGTCATATTCAACCATCTCCAAATCACCATGGTCAAATATGACAATTAGCTGAAGTGCAGCACGTTTCAAGCATTTTCTAGCATATTGTATGGTTCAAAAATAATTAGATTCATTTGTTCTATTAACATTTTGAGCAGATGTCAGCGGTCATATGGTTCATATCTCAAAAACATTTAAGTAAAATTATCTTCACACAATTTTGTTGTAATATAATAATTCTTAATTATAGTCACAACTCACAGCTTACCATGTACTAGCTCTTCATTGTAGTAAACCGGGCAGATGCGCTTGGCATAGAAATAAAGGTAAAAATTAAAGGAATTTTTTTATTGATCAATAATTAAGAACGTTTTCTCAATCTAAGAACGTGCAACTAAAACATACTATAATTTGAGCCCTAGGAATGGTGGCTTTTGTTCTTTCATAGAAATTAAAGGGGATGCTTGCTTCGTAGATAAAAGGTACAATTTTTTAACTTTGTTTTTTCTTTTTAGTAAAGGTCGTCACAAGTCACCTACATATGGTGGTTCTGGTGGTGTTGTGGTGTAGTGTTAACACTTTTGTGGTGCAGATATTTCTTGATCGCCTTTCATGGGGTCAAAACGTTGTGGTTAGATTATATCATTGTAATTTGTAAGCAAAAGGGTAACCAGATGTTGGCGGTCTTTTTTGTCAATTCACATTTCTGCAATATTTTGTAATTCATACCTTCAATTTATACGAAGTGAAGATATAAAATTTAATTCAAATTATCTCATTTAGGAGTGCATGTAATGTTATTTGGTTTATGAACTTCCTTAGCTTAGGACCGAGTATTAGGCTAATTAGCTCACCTTTGTCATCAAATATCTTAACATTTGTTGCAGAATATATATCATTAGATGGTGTTTGGATTGTTTATGGGAATTGAGGCTGAGAAGGGGAATTTGTGTATATGTGTGTGTGCTAGGTTGGGGAAAAAGGAATTGGAATCCAACGAGATAAGAAATGAGACTGGTATATCTAGCAGAACTAATGTGTTGCAGTTTATGGTATTTCTTTATAAAGTTTGCATATATTATCCAATTCTTTTTCATATTACAATATACAAATTTCCGCTGCACATTCTCATTCACATAACATGTGGTATACATTCTTATTTGCGTAACATGTGGTATACAGTACAATAGACTTTAAAAAAAATACTTCACATAATCTACTTACCATAAATCTAGCAATTTCGTATACTTAAAATCATTCGACATCCATAATGTGAATTCCAGGGTTATGGTTAAGCATGGTATAAATAAAGCTAAAACAATAAAATGGTCGACAAATAGTATATCATCATCATTACCAATATCTAGTTACTTATTCCAACACTACAATGAGCTAAATAAACAAACTAATAATTTGTAAAGCAATACAAAAAGAATCCGAAACATAGTTTATATCAATAATCACTAAAGGGTATTCAATTTTAAACAAAACCCATCAAACCAAACCAAAAAAGAACCTCAAACAATAACAACACATACTAGTAAATCAAAAATCATAACCCAAAAACACATTTTTATCATAATTAAAGTTACCATCGAAGCAGGTGAATCTTGGGGCTCAACAGGGGGTTTAAGCAGAGGAAATGATGCTGAAGAAATAGAAGATGGGTTTATAGTCTCAAGTGCTGTAGAAGAAGCTCTAGTGACTTCATTTCTATGCTTATTCTCACTGTTCCGTACAGTTCTTGATGGTGGGTAAGTTTGTTTAATAAAATGGTGATGATAGAGATTGAGTTGTTGATAATGGAGGCTTGAAATTAAACATTGTTGAACAAGAATGGAAGAACCCATTGTTGTGTTGTGTGTATATATGTATGTATATGTATAGGGGTTTATCAAGAATTATGGAAGGCGTTGGATATTCATTTTTCAAGAATGGAGGAGAGTGATGATGGGGAGAAACGTTATCCATTTTAACCTGGTTCAAAAACATTAACCGATGCGATTAAAAAAACAATTTAAATTTTAAAATAAAGTAATCTTTCCATTAACTAAAAATCGATAAATTAATAACTCACAATAAATTAGTGTGATAAATTAATTAATAATTCTTCTGTATGTGATCATTAATAATTTTTTGATGAAAAAAGAAATGTTGAATTCTGTCCCAATTTTTGGTAAAGTGATAATTTTAATTAAATATATATTTTTATAAATATGAAAAGTATTTCATAATACTAATATATTTTAATTTTTCTCATCTTATAACTTTTCTACCATTTATCATCATTTAAATTAAATTAATTTTAATATAGCATTGGTTAGGTTTTCATTATGATGTTTAATTCTTTATCAAGTACTATTATTTATAAAAATACGAATCAATTTCAATTATGTTATAAATTTAGAGTAATATTAAAAATATAAAATTGTTTATAGAAATAGTTTCCAAATATCACATATATATTCTGATACATATATATTCCGATCGATTATAAATTTTTTAAATATAATGAACTCTAATGTATTCATACAAATCTCATTAATTAAAATTTTAAGTTACCCATCATTTGANCACCCATTATTTGATAATTATTTTTTATACCCAATATTATAATTTCAGCATGTTATAAAAAATGAAAATCGAATTTAGTCGATGAAATCACGGAACAAGGACTAATCGAATGAATCGGAAATTAATCGTAATGATTAGTTGGATAATCGATAATTTAATCAGTTCGGTAAGCTATCGAACATGGATTAATCGGTGATCCGATTTTTTAGAACAACGCTCCAGCATTCCTCGTAAATTTATATGCTTCTCAGTGAAAGTGGTGACATGGATAAGTGTCAGTAGTATATTGTTTGAAACAATGTATATTCTATATATTACTACCTTCGTCCCACCCAATTGTTAACGTTTCGGATAGTAGGTCCGGCACACATTTTAAGGTGCATATAAAGTATAGTTCCATAATTTATTTTTAATTTATTTTTTCTGAATAAAAATTTAATGTTTGGATTTTTATTCAGAAAAAAAAATTAAAAATAAGTTATGAAAATATACTTTATATACATCTTAAAATGTGTGCCGGACCTTCTCTCCGAAACGTTAACAATTGAGTGAGATTGAGGGAGGACTAGCTAAAATTCCATATTTAATTATTTATCTGGTCATTTTTCACCTAAGCTCTTGCCATGAGAGGGAGGTAAAGTCTATAGAGTCGTGCCATGTAGACAAGAACTCTGCAAAGTCTATAGAGTTGTGCCATGTAGACAAAAAGACGAAAGGGGCTACAGTATCTCCAATACAAAAGCCCAATTCCAACTCTTTTAGGACTCATTTATGTCACATAAATAAAATTGGTTTTATAAAAAAGTTGTCAAACTTCCTCCGATAATAAAGTTCAAGTCCATTTTTTAATAGGTCCCATTTATTTACTTTATGTATCATTTTTTATAACATTTAATGATTAAATAATATATTTTTATACTGTAATAATATAAATTAAATAATAAATAATTATTTAAAAAATAAAATATATAGATAAAAAAAGTCATAATTAAATTGAATTACATAATAAAAACACACATTACAAGAATATGAAAAATATAAAATTAAAAACATTACATATGAAATAAATTAACGATTATTATGAAATTGTGAAATATGCTCAATCAAATCAGCTTGTAGTTGTTGATACTTCTGTCTATCACGAATTCGAATATTATTTTGGATATACCTTTCATAAAGGACAAACAGTTCTTCCTCTAGGTTTGGTTGTGATAAATCTTTTGTTGCATCATCGTAAGTTGGTAGCGGAACGAATGGAGTAGCATATGTGTCTCTCTCATCCTCAACAATCATATAATGTAATATGATACATGCTCTCATTATTTTAGCGAGATC
>QRFB01015221.1:0-23352 GCA_008931105.1 Oenanthe javanica
TCCTACTTATTTCTGTATTACTTGTGACCACGTTCTCTTGCGTGAATAAAGTGCGAACAATCACAATAGTATTTCGATATTTACGACAATGAAATCACAAAATTTCATAACAGAATGTAAACAAAGAACGAAGTCCTCGAAAAGATCTTTCCAGAATTATATTACACATAATTATTGAATAAATATTAAATTTACTATGAATTTTCGAAGTTACAAGATAACAACTCAAAATTTCTATCAGATTGCACAAAAGGCAGATTTCAACATGTTTGTAGGAAGAATTTCAGAAAACATAAAGAACAAAAGTTTTATATAATTGAAATAGATTTCTAGTCACAATAAGATCGTAACAATCCGATAAATAATGAAGGAGATACGAATTTAACAAGAATCAGAATGGAGACAAACTGATACACATGAATATACCATATACATACAATTTTGAAGCAACTATACGAATTTCGAGTAATGATGCGGAGATAAAGAGTTCTAAAAAGATATCTGTACATTAACAAAAAGGAGAACAAAGAAATAGTGTGTAGAAATATTCGTACCTTAAACTCAAAGATTATGAATGATTTTCAAGAAATTCAGATGTCTTAATCACAAGGCTCAGGGTTAATACCATAACACATCTTTCTTCTTCTCCTCTTTCTCTTTCTTCTTCTCCTTCTCTATCTTCCTCTCTTTCTCCTTCTCTCTCTTTCTGTTAGATGTAACGTGACTTTCTTTTTTCTAAAACCCNTAAAGAATAAAAGTTTTATATAATTGAAATAGATTTCTAGTCACAATAAGATCGTAACAATCCGATAAATAATGAAGGAGATACGAATTTAACAAGAATCAGAATGGAGACAAACTGATACACATGAATATACCATATACATACAATTTTGAAGCAACTATACGAATTTCGAGTAATGATGCGGAGATAAAGAGTTCTAAAAAGATATCTGTACATTAACAAAAAGGAGAACAAAGAAATAGTGTGTAGAAATATTCGTACCTTAAACTCAAAGATTATGAATGATTTTCAAGAAATTCAGATGTCTTAATCACAAGGCTCAGGGTTAATACCATAACACATCTTTCTTCTTCTCCTCTTTCTCTTTCTTCTTCTCCTTCTCTATCTTCCTCTCTTTCTCCTTCTCTCTCTTTCTGTTAGATGTAACGTGACTTTCTTTTTTCTAAAACCCTAACTCATTTTCCTTTTCCTTTTCTATTTCTTTTCCTTTTCTATTCTTTTAACTAAAAATATCATATAATAATACCCTAATATACAATAAATCATATACATATTCAAATAATAATATCAGTAATAACTCACTAATATTATTCATAATATTAAATAATATAACTTAATATATTATAAAAAATATGGGACGTTACACTCTTCCCTCCTAATAGAAATTTCGTCCTCGAAATTAATCTTACACTTCTATAAAAAAATGGTGATAACGTACACGGACAGTTTTCTCTAATCTCGTTAGGGGTCGACCGCCTTCCATCGCTGCTAGTTTAGTGATACCTCTAAAACCTCGATATTGACAATTAAATCTAACAAAATATCACACATTAAGTCGAAACTGATGAAGATGTCCTTTTTATTGTCTTCCATGAACCAAATTTTCTTTCAAAAATTTGCTTGCAATTGAATCTTCACATTTTATCTTTATTTAGTAGCTTTCATCATATTGCACACACTTACAGTAATCCACGAAAAGATGATTCTAATTATTCACGAAAAGATATCCAAAAAATACGAAACAAAAAATGTTCTTAACTAAAAAACCTATTGTCTACCCATACTCACAGGTCGAGCCTAAAGACAAATCTTAATAATCCTGAAACCTATCTTACAAGTATCTAAATATCACAAGTCGAGCCTAAAAGCAAGTCTATAAAATCATAAAAAACTCTAGCTCGGATGTCAACTTTAAATTCCTGAACTTATTCACTTAAATAAAATTCTTCAAAAATCTAATGAATCGTTACATCTTCTCAATATCCAACAACTTATAATATAAAAATAAAAAGTACAACTCAACTATACAAATTCGAATCTAAATATAAACGTTACAACTCCTCAAAGTTAGTAACTCGCATTCTTCCCAAAAGTTAGCCCACCTAATAATGAATACCTGCCGGGAGAAATCAAGAAACATAGACTGACAGTGAGCGAAAGACTCATATACGGATATATAACAATGCAAAGAGTACAAAGGTTAGAACGATGACAATATGAACAAATAAAATATCTGAATAAAGAATGATGAAACAAATCGAACGAGATAAAAGATAATAGATACTTAACTCACAATATAAACAAGTAATAAAAATAATAAAAAGAAATGATATGTACTTATCTTACAATTTCAACGTACATATTTTTTAATCACAAATATTTTTACTCTTACTCGTACACTTACTAATCATATATTATAATGATCAATTGCTGAAATGCAAATTTACTTACTGATATGTGAGACAATCTTACACTTACATGATATCCTACATTTCGGTTCACCAGAATATATAGTCATCAAAACTTACAGGAGCTTGCATATAACAAATCAAATGCTACCCAAAATCTTATAGGGGATTGCACAGCACAAAGCACAATACTACCCAAATGGCCAAACACACATACACAATAGTCATGACTCTACATGTCTCATAACTTCAGCGGCACGCTTATACTATTTAAATACATCATATAGGTGGTGTCAAAGCATGCGATTCTCTCCACTCATGACGGAGTCTTAGAATGTCTCTCAAGTCATACATATATCACAAAAAGACTGAAAATATCTTACTCAAAATATCACGCACGCCAAATAACATTCAATACTGATTATCAAAATAAAATTAGAACTGGCCAGTCTGGAAAACTATCAATTTACTCTAACAAGATGACCTCAAATGAAAAAGTACAGGCAACTAATTTTGTAGACAATTCCGAGGTTTTTCCATAGATCACAATTGACACATAGATCACAAGAGGACCTACATTCGACACATGATGTCCTAGTGGTTCTAAAATATTCTAAATCCTACAAGAGTACAAAGAATTCGACACATTTGACCACTAAGTGAAGAATTTGACACATGTACTTAATAGATTCAAAATGATCAAGGAAAGCATACAAGAAGCTAGGATTCGACACTTCAACTTCTATCAAAACTGGATTACTTTCTAAGTGTAGTATACAAGGAAATATTATTCAACACATAGAAAATTATCCAAGGGTCAACTAAAGTCAACACAGGAGAAGAATTATTTGACATTTAGAATTGTATTTCACTTTATTGTAAAGTCTACATATAAACAAAATGTATATTCATTTTGAATGTAATCAGAACACAACACAGAGAAAGAGATATAGCTTAGAGAGAGACAGAGAGAAAATAGATAGCCATTAAAGCTCATATTTATTTCTTGTTATGAGATTCATTGTAGCTCATACATTTGTGTGAGAGTGTAGCACATTGGGTTTATATAATACAAAGTATATTCTCGAAGTTTGTTCATGTTGTTTAAAGTTATAACTGCTGTATTTATTTCTCACCAAGAACAAATTTATAAACACTAACCAAAATGAAAAACTACCAATATCGTATTCAACCCCCCCTTCTACAATAGTTTGGACCTAACAAAAGAAAACTTAGATAGGGCATCAGCCTTTGTATTATCTTTCATAGGTTGTGTTCAACCGAGCATTCCTAAAACTGAGTCATTAGAGCTTTATCAATTCTCAGATACTTGATCATAGTCGCATATCTTACTTTGTATTCTCCATTCACTCGTGAAACAACCAACCTTGAGTCTCCAAAAATTTTAAGATTTTTGGCCCTCACGACTTTTGCCAAACCGAGCCCAGAAACCAAAGCTTTATACTCAACTTCATCGTTTATAGTGGGGAAATCTAGCTTGATAGTGTACTCTACCGTAAATCCCTCAGGTCTTTGAAGAAATAAACGAGCTCCACTAGTATTTGTTTTTGGCCTTCCATCAAAATAGAGAGCCCAATACTCATTAATTTCATTTACCTTCTCATGGGGAACTTTTTCCTTATTTTTGTCATGCCCCTGACTTCTTGGTTGTCATTGGTGCATTCAACCATGAAGTCAACAAGGGCTTGTGCCTTAATGGTAGTTTGGGACATATACTTGATGTGAATTTCACCAAGCTTGATGGACCATTTGATCAATCTTCCACTAGCCTCCGGGCTATGCATAATATTTCTCAGAGGTTGGTCTATCAAGATTTCAATCTTGTGCGCCTGAAAATATGTACATAGTTTTCTTAAGGCCTTTATCAAGGCCAACACAAATTTCACAATGGTGGAATAATTCAACTCTACTACATGTAGCACCTTGCTTACATAGTAGATGGGTTTCTGAACCTTCGATTCTTCTTTTACAAGAACGATGCTCAAAGCCTTGTCAGAGACAACTAAGTATAAGTAAAACACATCATCAGGGTAAGGCTTTGCCTAGTACAGGTGGCACATCCATGTATCTCTTTAATTCTTCAAAAGCAGCTTGGTTTTCATAGTTCCACATAAAGTCTTTTACCTTCTTAAGAGTTTTGAAGAAAGGTAGACATTTTTCTCCGGACTTGGATATGAATCTTCCCAGCATAGAAACGTCCTTTATGGAACTTGGAGGTTCCATGTCGAAGATAACTTTGATTTTTCGCGGTTGGCTTCAATGCCCCTTTTCGAAACCATCAGGCCCAAGAACTTGCCTGATCATACACCAAACGCGCACTTAGCAGGGTTCAACATCATCCTGTGGTGTATCAACACTTCAAAGGCCTCATTGAGGTGGTCTATGTGATTGGCCTTACCGAAGATTTTGACTAGCATGTCATCAACATATACTTCCATTGTCTTTCCAATGAGGTGTTTGAAAATTTTATTTACCGATCATTGTTAGGTTGTCCCTGCATTCTAACCCAAAAGCCATAACAAGGTCACAATAAACACAAAAGTCAGTTATGATAGATACCTTATGTATATCGTCTTTGTGCATATTAATCTGTTAGGAATATGTTTATTTGATGATTTATAAAATACTAGAATAGATTCTATCATAGTTGTATCTGTAATAGAATAAATATTTTTAGTCTCTGATCCAATAAGTTCAATCAGGGTCTAGTTAGTCCCTGTATAAGTATCAAAGTTGTTTATACTTTAAAAAAATTTAGAAGAAACAAAACTAGAGTCTGGATGTCAATCAGAGTCTGGAAGTCAATCAAGGTCTGTAGACTATCAGAATCTACAGACTATCAGAGACTGAAGACCATCAGAGTCTGAAGTCTTTTAGAATCTATAAAGCTGAAGCTGAATTTGGAAGGTGATCACAGTAAAGGAAAGTCTTTGAAGATAAAGGGAAATATATTGTAGATATGTTATGTGAAGGAAGGAGAGTTACTGAAGGAAACTATCAACTAATAGATAGAAATTTATTCCTAATTAATTATAATTGCATTATTAGTTGATAGACGGCTCTCTTTATAAACACTCTATGGAATCTATTGTAATTGTCGAAGTATTGAGAGAGCATAGAGATAGAGAGAGTTGCTGTGAGAAACACATAGTAGCTGCTAGGGTTTATATACACCCTAGGAGAATTTGAATTTGTTCATCAATAATATAAACAATATTTCTTTACAACTTTGTGTTTGATCTTTATTATTCATTCAAAGCTTAAATATATTAAGTTTAATTTTAAAACAGGAAAAAAGAGAATACAAGTATTCAACCCCCTTTCTACTTGTATAACTGGGAAAACAATTGGTATTAGAGTCAGGTTTAAAATTGATCAAAGATATCTGGAAACAAAGATGTCAATTCCAAGATTCATATGCTCAAAAGGAATCAATATACCCATTGGAAGGTTAAGATGTTACACCATTTAGATGCTACAGACCCTAACTATCTTAACAGAATTTATGATGGACACTACATGCCTTCAAGACTTGTTCCTCAAACTACTATTGAAGGAAAGATAATTAGTGAATACTTTATTGATAAACCAAAAGCTGAGTGGTCAAAAGAGGACAAGGAGAATGTCCTCAAGGAGACAAAAGTCAAAAATATTCTTTTTAACAGTTTGGACTATGTTCTCACAAAATGTGTAAAATCATGAAAAACTATTAAGGAGATATGAACAAAGCTTGAAGTGCACTGTGAAGGAACCATGGATGTCAAGAAGAATGTAAGGTCTCTTCTAATTCAGGAGTATTAGTATTTTGAAGCAAAATCTGGAGAAACTATCACTGAGATGTATAATAAGTTTACCAAACTCCTGAATGAGATGGTTATTCTTGGTAAAGTATATGATTCTGAGGATACTAATACCAAGTTTCTAAGAGCCCTTCCCGAAGAATGGGAAAATAAGACAACTACTATAAGGGAAGCAAGAGATTTGGATGAGATAACTTTGGAAGAATTGTATGTCAGATTCAAGACATGTGATTTAGAGATACAACAGTGAAAAGAACAAGAAAGTTAAAAAAGCAAAATTTGTAGCACTCCCAAGGGGTCGTTTGGTTAATGGGGTGGTATGAGGTTGGAATCAGGAATCGGTTTAAGGTGATATGAGGATGAATTATCATTCTTGATATCACGTGTTTGGTTGAATAGTTGAATGAATTTATTTATTTAATATATTTTTTAATAAATAAAAAAATATGTGCAGTNTTTAATAAATAAAAAAATATATGCAGTAATAAATCACTATTATTTATTAAATATTAAACAACTTCATTATAAATTTTTTATTTTAAAAATTAACATGAAGTAATAAAATTTTTATTTGATTCTTCATACCTCCATCTCATACACACATCCCCCCAAGGTATGAGAAACCCCTACTTTTGGGTTTAAGGTATGAGTTTTAAAATTAAAAAATTTCAACCAAACAACAGGTATGAGTTTAGAATGAAAAAAATCCATACTTGATACCTAGAAGTCCCGAATCAACGACCCCTTAATGGAGTCTAAAAAGAAATAACAGGAAGAACCCAAAGAAATAAAAGTAAAATAAACATAGAAAAAGGGTAAAACTATTATTGAGTCAGAGTCTGATGATGAGATTGATATAAGTCAAATGATGGCTACGTTTGCTAAGAATTTCAAACGGATGAAATTCAACAACATTCAAGAAGGAAGATGAAAAATTTGAGAAGGGCAAAAGCATCATAATCAAGCTTGACAAGGCAAAGGTCAAGTGTTTCAACTGTGGAATACCGAGGCATTTTGCTAGTGAGTGCATAAAGGCAACAAGAAAGGATTGGGCAGATTCAAGCTCAGACGATGAAATAGATTATGAAAATTTAGTTTTGATAGCAGTCTCCTCAGAAAATTCAGAATCTCCCAAAACACCTTCATCTCCTAAATCTCAAGTATCAATTTTATCTTTTGAATATTTACTTAATTTAGACTCTAATGGAATAAAGATTGTACAAAGTGAGGTTAAAAAGATAATGACCAACTATAGATCACTCATTAATGACAATGATAGGTTAACAGAAGAAAACTTAACCTTGATGAGTAGGAATAACCACCTAGAGTCCGAATTAGTTTTTATGGAAGAATATAAAAAGGATTTTGAAAATTATAAACACAACCATGCTGAAATCTTAAAATTATATGATTATGTAAGAAAAGAAAAAGAATAAGAATGACTTAAATTCAAAGTATGGACATACTCTGGTAAAAAAGTCCATGAAATTCTCAATGACCAAAATGTGTGTGAAACTGTTGGTCTAGGCTATGACAAGAGTCAAGGTAAGAGACCTACTATTGAGAATGATAACAGTAAGGAAACTAGTCAATTCAATAAGTCTAAAGACAATAATACCTTCACTCCTGTTAAGTTTGTGACTTCTGAAGTTAAAAATGAGTTACACAATAAAGCCACAAACTCATCTATCACTAAACCTCAAGTTGTTAATACAAAAACAGATGAATCAGGAGAATAAAAATCTAAGAGAAATATCAACATAGGGTTCTTGTCTAAATCAAAATTGAAGGAAATACTAGATAGTCTAGCAAGAATAAGAGAAATAGGAATGGTAATAAAGGCATTAACAAGGCCAATAATTATCATAGAAATCTTAATGCTCCTAGAAAGAAATGCTATAGATATGGAAACCACGATCATCTTGATCTAGATTGTAAAATAATGATTAAGAAGAAATCAGAGTCTATATCCCTTCAGACTCTAACTAGTCGTTACATTCCACAGAAATCATGTTATCAATGTGGTAGCATATTTCATTCCATTTATATGTGTAGAAACTATCATGATTTATATTATAATTTTTATGAGTTAAAATCTTCCATTGATAAAAGTTGGTATGATACTGTCAAGACTCCACCAAAGTCTAAGACAACAAATGAGACATGTAAATCCAAAGTTAAAAATACTAAGTATGTTTCACCTAAAATTAGTAAGAAATGATCCAAAATAGTTTGGGTCCTCAAAACATCTAACTAGTTGCTATCTGTATGCAGGGAATAAGGGTAAAGAAAATGTCCCTAGTCCTGGACAGTGGATGCTCAGGACATATGACTGGAAAGAAATCCATGCTTACAGACTTTGTGGAGATAGCTGGCCCAGAAGTATCATTTGGAAATGGAAACAAAGAAAAAACACTGGGATATGTCAAGATTGTACTTGGAAATGCCATCATTGAAGAAGTAGTTCTAGTTGATGATTTGAAACACAACTTGATCAACATCAGTCAACTTGGAGACAAAGGTAACCATACTGGCTTTAACAAAAAAGAGTGTCTTGTGACTCATAAAGAAACATGAATTTTAATTTTTAAAGGGCACAAACATGGTGACATATATGAAGCCAGCTTGGAGGATTGCATAAACACAGAAGTCACATGTTTATATAGCAAGACCTCAACTGAAGAAAGCTGGAAATGGTACAATAAATTGTCTCACATTAACTTCAAAACACTCAACACGTTGGTGAAACAAAATCTCATGAGAGGACTACTACAAGTTGATTTTGTCTAAGATGGACTCTATGAAGCATGTCAACTTGGAAAGCAAAGGAAAACATCATTCAATAGCAAAACTATTAACACCATTTCTTTTTATCTATTACATTTTGACTTATTTAGTCTAGTTAATGTGATGTCAATTAACAAAAAGAGATATGTTCTTGTTATTGTAGATGATTTTAAAAGATTCACATGGGTTTTCTTTCTTCATTCAAAGGATGAAGCTTCACAACTCATAATAAAACATGTCACTTTCCTGGAAACCTAATCAAAGAAGACTGTGAGAATTCTAAAGAGTGACAATGGTACTGAATTCTAGAATGCAATCATGGAGGAATACTGTGCAACAAAAGTAATTATTCAATATTTCTCTGCAACAGAAACATCTCAACAAAATGGAGTTGTGGAGAGGAAAAATAGAACACTCATAGAAGCTGCAAGGACAATGTTGGTAGAGTCTAAACTGCTAGTATATTTTTGAGATGAGGTAGTCAACACAACATGTTTTATTCAAAATTATACCTTGATAAATATGCATGGAAAGACTCCCTATGAACTGGTGAAGGACAAGAAACCAAGTATGAAACACTTTCACATATTTGGTTGCAAGTGTTTTGTACTGAAAGTACATCCTGAAAAGCTAAGCAAATTTGAAGTGAAGGCTGATGAATCAATCTTTCTTGGATATGCACCAAATACAAAGGTATTTAGAGTCTTAAATCTCAGAACCAGAATTGTTATAAAATCTATTCATGTTACATTTGATGACAAAATTTTTACAGGTTTGCAGGATGAGTCAGAGTCTACAATACTGGAATTTGAAAATCTGAAAAGCTCTGAGATAGATGGAGATGATGAGGATGAAGAATCTCTAATAAATCCTGAAACAATACAAGAACATGCACACCTTGAGGGGGAGTCATAAAATTTAACTTCAGTCAACTCAGAGTCTAACAATTCAGGATCAAGCCAGACAAAGTGAATCTCTTCAGAGCCTAACTCATCAGGGTCTGGATCAGGCAATTTTGAATCCTTTTCAGAGTCAAGCAACTCAGGGAGAGCATTTTCATTTGAATTCAACTCACAAACAGGAAATGCCAATGATTTAGGGGGACCCTCAACTTCAAGAACCAATCTTTCACCAGCTAGAAAGTGGGCAAGAGATCACACTCCTGATTCGATAATTGGTAATCTTAAGAGTGGTCTGCAAACAAGAAAAGCCACTCAAAATGAATGTCTCCATAGTTTTTTTCTCTCAATGAAATAATGAACCTAAGAAAATTGAGGAAGAATTACAAGACCTTGTTTGGATTATTGCAATACAAGAAGAATTAAATGAATTTGAGAGAAACAATGTATGCAAACTTGTGCCTAGACCTAGAAACAAATTAATTGTTGGTGCCAAATGGGTGTTCAAGAACAAACTTGATGAGAATGAAACTGTAGTAAGAAATAAAGCTAGACTAGTTACAAAATGATACTCATAAGAGGAAGGAATAGACTATGATGAAACTTTTGCACCTGTAGCCAGATTGGAAGCTATCCGAATGTTTCTTGTATCTGCAGCTCATTCAAAATTCAAAGCATATCAAATGGATGTGAAAAGTGTCTTCTTGAATGGAAAATTAGAAGAAGAGATCTATGTGGAACAACCACCAAAATTTGTTGATCCAAAATTTTCTGATCATGTCTACAAATTAGACAAGGCGCTTTATGGATTGAAGCAAACACCTAGATCATGATATGAAACTCTATCCAAATTTCTCCTTAAAAATGATTTTATAAGAGGTATCATTGACAAAACTCTCTTTATTAGAAAGTATAAATGTGACGTATTGCTTGTCCAAATTTATTTTGATGATATCATATTTGGTTCTACTAATGAAAAACTCTGTGAAAAGTATAGTAAAATAATACAGTCTACATATGAAATAAGCATGATGGGAAAATTGAACTTCTTTTTGGGGCTTCAAATCAAACAGACCAATGATAGAATTTTCATTAGTCAATTAAATTATGTTAAAGAACTACTAAAGAATTTTGATTTGCAAGACTGTGCAACTCCCATGTCAACTGCCACCAAACTAGACTCTGACCCAAAGGGTAATAAAGTTAACAACACTAACTATAGAGGTGTGATAGGCTCTTTACTGTATTTAACTTCTAGTAGACCAGATATAATGTTTGCAACATGCCTGTGTGCTAGACATCCATGCCTTCAATTGGGACATCAGACTCCATATGGCCTCAACACGGCTACGTAACAGATTCTTGTCATCCTTTGATCTCCTCTATCTTCTCTAACCCCGTTCCTAGTCGAGAATTTGAGTTTAAGATGGTAAGTTGAGGCAACAGCCTTAAAAGTGTGTAAACCTATTAGTCCGCGGATTGCGTTGTAGGATGACGCAACCTTGATCATGAGGAATTTCAACATCTGGGTATCATCACAAGGCTCTCTCCCAAGCATCAAGGGCAACTGAAATATTCCTTCTACCTTAGACTCAACTCCATTGAATCCATATATTGGCATTTAAGTACCGGTTAGTTGTGAGTCGCTGTACCATCTTATTGTAAGCATCATAGAACAAGTTGTCAATTGAAGCTCCGTTGTCCACCAGAACTCGTTTAACCTGANACATTTCAGTACCGGTTAGTTGTGAGTCGTTGTACCATCTTAATGTAAGCATCATAGAACAAGTTGTCAATCGAAGCTCCGTTGTCCACCAAAACTCGTTTAACCTGAAAATTTCCTACCATGGGTATAATGAACAATGATTCATCGTGGGTAAACTTGATCCCTTCCAATTCGGTGTCATCAAAAGACAAAGAAACATCAGTTTTAGCGCATTTGGGAGCTTCTCCTACGACGTGTAGCACTTCACGAATATAGGTTTTCCTTGAATTTCTTAAAGTTTCGGCCGTCGTTGGTCGTCCAGATATTACGTTCACAACTGGCCCTCGGGTTAGGGTCATTTGTCATCTTGATCGCACGTGTCTAGGCTGTTATTGTTTTTGTCACCATCCTTGGTGTACTTTGTGAGTTTTCCTCTTCTTATGAGAAATTCGATCTCATCCTTTAATTTTCTGCAGTCATCCGTGTCATTCCCGACATGTCTATGAAACCGACAGTATGCATTCTTATTTCTCTTTTCAACATCAGTCCTTAGTGGCCTCGACCATCAAATGTTTTTATCTTTCTCAATGTCCAACAGAATTTGACTTCGCGCTGTGTTCAAGCATGTATAGTCATTGAACTTAGGTCCACGAGGATTTTTCTTGGATGAAGAATTGTCGTCTCTATCCGTGCGGGGATTCTTATCCCTAGAATTGCTCTCATAGTCTCATTTTCTCTTCTTACCACCCTCGTTGCTCATAGGTTGGGTAGTGGTATTCTTCATGCTCTCTTCCGCCTTGATGTACTTACTAGGCCTTTCTTGGAGCATGTGCATATTTCTCTAGAGCGTGCTTGGCCAATGACATATTGTAGACATCCATAGTGCCTTGTAAATCTTTATGGTGGGCATCTTGAATTTTTATGAGATATGTGCGCTCATGATTTCATCAGTGAATGGAGGGTTTGGATCATCAGGATCTTCTAGAGGCAATAAATCAATTGGATCATCCCTTGGGGCTTTAGCCCTTCTTCTTGGTGGATGCAGGTCTAGGTTAATCATAGAGGGCGCACGCTGCCTTCAAGCGTGATGAGTGGTCTTATGCTCCAAATCTTCTTGTAACTTAAGAATTTGCTCTTGATGAGCGTGAATTCGTTCTTCAACATATTGCCTATCACGGGCTGATCCTTGTGGTCTTCGAGACTGGTTACGCCTGTCATTTGCAGGTTCCTTGTCTAAACGCCTCATTCGCGAGTGTATGTCCTCATTAGTTGACTCATCATATGTTGAGTATGATCTTGAGAAATCGCGATATTGACGATTGTAGATGGGAGCTAAGCCTATTACGTACGGAGGGACATACTCTTCTTCTCCGGTTGGTCCTCGAGGGAGTTGGGGAGGAGGGGGAGGCTGCTTCCTTTACCAAGTCGCGGCATCCTATAGGTAGGATTTTAGCCTCTTACGGTAATAAAACAGTCATTGAGACCTACAAACCTGGTGGTGCGTTAGCAATCACCGGATGGGTTGTTTCGTGAGATGGAGGAATCGTCCCTGTCATCGGGAGGGTTGATGGCAGGATGATTACGGGAGCAATTGAGCTTGGTTATGCATCCGTAGCACGAGACGTGGGTATTGGAATTACGTCCAATATTCCATCGTGAGGCGAATGGGTTGATCTTCAAGTTTGACCGTGCTTCGTGTTCTCGTTGATATTCTATTCTCACAGACGGCATCAAATGTTATGGATACAAAAACAGGGTTGTTTTCATGTGCCTAAAATGTGGCTTAGATCTTCACAGAGGAGTTGACTATCAAAACTATGGTTGATCTTGCGTTCCGAGACTAAGTCGGTCATCAATAAGATGCTTAATCTACGTATCTCAAGCGTATTGAGAATCAAACCAAAACGTAGTTCTAAGAATGAGGGGTTTTGCCCTTTATATAGACGTCTAGAGTCTTAGAATTTGAGTAGGGTTCGGAACCTTGGTAGGCAAGCCACTTCCTTGATGGGCTTTATTATTTTTCCTTCTAAAATTATATTTCCTTGTTTGATAGAGGTGTCTTGGATACTACTCTTTGGAGTAGTTTCTTTCTATTTGGACACAATTAATTTGCGGTTTATTTAGCTAATTAATTAATTATGAATTTGTTTCATAATTAGAGTTTCAGGCCTCATTAATTTGGCCTCCACTTAGGACCAAAACATATCTAATTAATGTGCATTAATTGTGTATTTAGAGTTTATTTTCAGCCCATATCAATTTTATTAATATTCTTAATATTATTTTAAATATACAATGTATATTAAAATAATTATATAAGTAAATAATTAACATGGTTAAAAATAAAGTAATATATTTTAACATAATATTGTATATAATTAAAATGAATTAATCATAATTGAACTTAGTACTAACTTGCAACATATATATGTCACATCCAACTCTAAATAAATTAACCTGACCCGACCTATTTGATAAAACATATATATCCGACTTAAAACCCATCTCTATCCTAAGTACTAATCCACATTTGTTACAAACATACATATCCAACTTAAAACCCAACTGTATTTTTTGACTAATTTGGCTTATAGCCTTACAAATGAGTATCTGTTCTAAGAAATATATATGTGTATATATGTATTTTTTGACTAATTTGGCTTCTAGCCTTACAAATGAGTATCTGTTCTAAGAAATTCTCGGGGTGAGCCAGAGTCGAACTCAGAACTTAGGACGACAGAGGATAAACCCTCAACCACTTTGGTTATGTGTATATATGTATAAGTATACCTCTTATGACTCTGGATGCACTTTCTTCATCTTCATCTTCAATAACCCAAAAAACATCGTTTCAATGAAGCCCGCCCCACAAATGGACTCAATCTCTTACTACGACGAGACAGTTTAGAAAAAATTTCAGCAAGAGAAGTCATGATGAACGAACCCCACTTCTTCAAAAGGGTTAAAGTGTCTATACTTGGCTGTGCAAGTTTTTTTATATTTGGTTACTTAAACGTAAGTTTTAATTAATTTAATAATGTTAATATAAGCTTTTTGAATTTAATAACCCTTGAAAGGTAGAGTGGAGTTCAGTTATGTTTAGCCGTTTAATCCCAATTAAAAAAATTAAAATATTAAATATTTTAAAAAAATACTCCTGATAAAAAAAATCAAAATATTAAATAAAAACTATACAATATATAATTAAATTAAAAGAGTTATGTAATTTATCCTCATGGTCATAGTCGGCTAGTTAAAAATTCTCATATATATATATATAGATAGATAGATAGATATGAGTGATTACGATGGGTCGTCTAAGAAAATTTTCCAAACAAATATATATAGATCAGGGCTCGGCCATGAAATACTTATTTGCATAATTGAATAACCAAATTCCTATTTTACAAGAATTTAATTGACAATTATGAAAGACAACAGAACATAAAAAATTATAGAATACCAAAATAATTGTAATAAAAATAAAATAATTACATAACACATAAAAAATATAAAATATAAAATTACAGAATATTATTCCGGATTAATATTCTCTAATTTAGTGTTCTATAATTTTTGTAAGTTACATAATATTTTTGTTTATTCTGCAATTATTTTTGATGTTCTATAATTTTTTCTATATTCAATAATATTTTCACTTATTATGTAATTATATTTTTTATTTGATTTCTCAATTAATCAAATAAGAGCGTTGCTCGTTGAAACTCGTTAAAAATAAAGATATGATAAAGTCAGAGTATGCAAATAACTTTAATAAATAAGACTATAGCATCAGAATAACATCATAAGATTGATTTAAAGAATCCCTGTAAACTCGATCAAAGTTTATCTAGTCAGAGTATATGCTAACAAAATTTATCGACAGAGTTTGATTTACCGAATCCCTAAAAATTTGGAGAAGATTGACTTCCATTTGTAGATTGATATATAGTTTGTAATAAATTAGGAGTTGTAGCTATTAATAAAAGATAATATTTTTAATTGTAATTATTATATTTTATAATACTCCCTCTGTTTTATTTTAATAGTCGTTTGACATTTTTGCACGTATTTTAATGAGTTTTGAATACATAGTTAAAATTATTATTTTTTAATCTTTCTTTTTGTAAATTATGGATAAATTTCAACCCAGTCCAAACTTTCTAAATTTTAAAAAGGTATAAATAAAAATTTGAAAAATTTTCAAATCTAACTCAACTAATATAATAATATATATTTACATATATAAAAATACAAAAAATACACACACACACACATATATATATATATTCGTAATTAGAAAACTATTTTATTTATATATCTCATACATGAATAAAATATATTATGATGATTATTCAATCAATTTATCAAAAGTTTAACAAATAAATGATAATTTATATATTGGTGAGTTATGAATTGTTTAAAAAATATATATGTGTATTTATATATTATTTAATTTTTATAAAACATTAATTAAGTTTCATTAAATTTCAACTCAGACTCCTATAAAAATCCAACATAACACACCTCAAAGGTCTAAAATGTATGATTACGGACCAGGTATGGAGATAAGGGGAAAAAATTACAAAAATTAGAGAAATAGATTAAAATTGTGAAATTGAAATGTACAGTGTGGTTATGATTATGAGTTTCAAGAAAGTTTGTTATTCATTGCAATATGTTACAGAGTTAAATTAAAACTGTTTAGTTGCAAGACAATTATAGTAGTTGGAGAGTTTAACCTTTTTTATAAGCCATACAGGCCTTTAATAATGTAAAGAAATAATTTGTAAATTGTAAATTATATATATATTTTTTAAATTATAAATTGAAAAAGACAATGGGACAATAATCAATCCAAACAATTATAATTAACTTATACTATGTTACAGAGTTAAATTAAAACTGTTTAGTTGCAAGACAATTATAGTAGTTGGAGAGTTTAACCTTTTTTATAAGCCATATAGGCCTTTAATAATGTAAAGAAATAATTTGTAAATTGTAAATTATATATATATTTTTTAAATTATAAATTGAAAAAGACAATGGGACAATAATCAATCCAAACAATTATAATTAACTTATACTATGTTACAGAGTTAAATTAAAACTGTTTAGTTGCAAGACAATTATAGTAGTTGGAGAGTTTAACCTTTTTTATAAGCCATACAGGCCTTTAATAATGTAAAGAAATAATTTGTAAATTGTAAATTATATATATATTTTTTAAATTATAAATTGAAAAAGACAATGGGACAATAATCAATCCAAACAATTATAATTAACTTATACTATGTTACAGAGTTAAATTAAAACTGTTTAGTTGCAAGACAATTATAGTAGTTGGAGAGTTTAACCTTTTTTATAAGCCATATAGGCCTTTAATAATGTAAAGAAATAATTTGTAAATTGTAAATTATATATATATTTTTTAAATTATAAATTGAAAAAGACAATGGGACAATAATCAATCCAAACAATTATAATTAACTTATACTATGTTACAGAGTTAAANTGTATAATATTTTACATATAGGCTAAATACAATATTTGACAAAGTTTAAAAGTAATTAAAAATAAGAAATAACGGACTAAAAACACCCTTTTTTGTCAAATACTAAAAAAGACACCTAATATTGTCAAAATAGAGATATAGATAGTAACATATAAATAATAGATACTATACATGCTTTGTCAAAAAAAAAAAGATACTACACATGCAACTATGGGCACGTTTGGCTAAACTTATAAATAATTTATAAGCTGAAAAAGTTAGTATATATGTACTTTTTCTGAAAATAAGTAACTTATTTTCANAATTTATATATTGGTGAGTTATGAATTGTTTAAAAAATATATATGTGTATTTATATATTATTTAATTTTTATAAAACATTAATTAAGTTTCATTAAATTTCAACTCAGACTCCTATAAAAATCCAACATAACACACCTCAAAGGTCTAAAATGTATGATTACGGACCAGGTATGGAGATAAGGGGAAAAAATTACAAAAATTAGAGAAATAGATTAAAATTGTNTTTAAATTTCTAAAATAAATATTAATTTTCAACAAAAAATATGAAAATACTTTTTAAAAAAAAGTAACTTATTACTTATAAACTAAGCCAAACACCCCCTATATTATGCTATCCAACCACAAAAGCAATACTTATTGTAGTACGTTTCAAATGTCCTGAGAATCGTTGTCGGAATTATCTATGTACCGAGTAGATTTAACGGGTAGATACGTAAATTTTTATGAATTCAGGGATTATATTATTTATCTATATTTTTGTAATTTTTTTTTATTCATGAAAAATTATAACGGATAGATAGTTAGTAACCTTGGTTTGTCACGGACCATCAAATAAAGTAACACTTTTATTAATTTCTCGGAAAAGATTCTCTCAATTATTAAATTCAAATAAAGAATAATTTTAATTAAATATTATCTTTTTTGCAATCTCTTATCTTATATTCCTTGGGTGTTCTTTTAACTTATTTTATAAACTCTAATTTAAGTGCCTGNTGGAGAGTTTAACCTTTTTTATAAGCCATACAGGCCTTTAATAATGTAAAGAAATAATTTGTAAATTGTAAATTATATATATATTTTTTAAATTATAAATTGAAAAAGACAATGGGANTATATTATTTATCTATATTTTTGTAATTTTTTTTTATTCATGAAAAATTATAACGGATAGATAGTTAGTAACCTTGGTTTGTCACGGACCATCAAATAAAGTAACACTTTTATTAATTTCTCGGAAAAGATTCTCTCAATTNTGTTACAGAGTTAAATTAAAACTGTTTAGTTGCAAGACAATTATAGTAGTTGGAGAGTTTAACCTTTTTTATAAGCCATATAGGCCTTTAATAATGTAAAGAAATAATTTGTAAATTGTAAATTATATATATATTTTTTAAATTATAAATTGAAAAAGACAATGGGACAATAATCAATCCAAACAATTATAATTAACTTATACTACCCCCAATTATAATATAATCCCAAAATTAACAAGTATGTAGTGGGATAAGACTTGTGAAGACAACATCTATTCTCAAAATGTCTCCAACACTTTAAGCCTTTTACCCANATAGTTAGTAACCTTGGTTTGTCACGGACCATCAAATAAAGTAACACTTTTATTAATTTCTCGGAAAAGATTCTCTCAATTATTAAATTCAAATAAAGAATAATTTTAATTAAATATTATCTTTTTTGCAATCTCTTATCTTATATTCCTTGGGTGTTCTTTTAACTTATTTTATAAACTCTAATTTAAGTGCATGATGCATCCAAATGTTTATAAATTGAGGACCAACCCCTCTCATTCCAACTCACTCTCATTTCTCTATCTTTCTTGCTCTTGTTTTCTCTCTATTACATCATAGAAAAAGACTTGTGTGGGTTATAACTAGCTCCTCTCTTAATATAATATTATATATACAATGATTCAAATGGGGTTGATGGGGCTTGTGTTTTATGTAGCTATTGTTGGTGTTGTTTTGGTCTTGCTCAGGCGGGCTAATGGATGGTTTTATGATTACAAAGTGGGCAAGAAACACGAGGAACTTCCACCCGGTGATATGGGCTGGCCATTCATCGGAAATATGTGGTCGTTTCTCCTGGCTTTCAAGTTCAACAAACCTGATTCTTTCGTGTTTAGCTTCATTCAGAGGTAAATAATCATTCTCTCTTTTGTTTATATCTTTTTATATATGTATATTTGTTTGTGTACATGCTGATCAAAGTTGTGCAATGGTAACATGATGCTTTTTATCCAAATGAAACCTTATTTTATTCCAAATAATGCAGATTTACACATAATATGCAAAGTATGTGTGTGTACATGGCCAAATAATATGCATCAAATGTTGAGAATAAGCTAGAGAGATTCTGCCTGGGATTGTATTAGAGAAAATAGAAGTTCTTGTCATATCTTTACTGCTCTACACATGTATTTGCTTTATATATACACATGATAGTCAATACATGGGCCCCACTTTGGGATTATATATTTGCTTTATACATTCGGGAACCTTTTGTTCTATTCTCTGGTTTATTTACTAGTGTTTTTTCCGAATAAATATTTCATTTTGTAACGTTTTTACAACTTTTTGGTTTATCCTGCAATTTATATGTACATGACAATCTTTCTCTGTATCCTTATACTGTTCTTCTTGATTGGGACCTTTAGCTGTGAACTTATTTCTTTTAAATATTTCTTTTTTATTTCATTTTTATGAAACGGATATATGGGTATATTAATGTGAATCTTATCTTTTAAAATAAATATATCTATATATACCGTATCCCAGTTTTAAATGTGAGTTTGTTCAGTGTAGATAGTTTTCTTGAAATGATAAGCAGAGAATCACCTCTATTCTTTTTCATTTTTCTATTGTATTTTTTTAATAAAATATGTTTTATTATTTCAAGTCAATTCCTTTAGACAAGGAAACTAATAAACATTTAAGGTAACAGGTTTAAGTTTGTAACTGTAGTAGCTTTTGTTTTACTCGTATAATTTTTAAATTTAAAAATATTACAGATTTGGGAGAACAGGTATCTACAAAGCCTTTATGTTTGGGAACCCGAGTGTTATAGTTACAACACCTGAGGCGTGCAAACGAGTTTTAACAGATGACGAGACATTTGTGCCTGGATGGCCTAGTTCTACCGTCAAACTCATGGGTGAAAAATCTTTCATTGGCATTTCTTTTGAAGAACACAAACGACTACGACGATTAACAGCTGCACCAATAAATGGTAACGAGGCACTCTCGATATATATGTGTTATATTGAGAATCTCGTAAAATCAACTTTGGATAAGTGGTCCAAAANGTATTATATCGAGTTAGTTTTACTCTTTTACAAAAGTGTACTCAGCTTTATAACTCTTTGTTTGTTGGTCTAATATTGTAGGTGATCGATGAAACACTTCGCTTAATAACATTCTCACTAACGGTCTTTCGAGAGGCAAAAAAAGATGTGAAAATAAACGGTATGTCATATATAGTGTATACTTTATAATTACATCACATTGTCATGCTTATTTAAATTATTGGTATGAGCAAATTAAAATATCTTGGACAGGTTATCTGATTCCAAAAGGTTGGAAAGTTTTAGTGTGGTTTAGGACTGTTCACCATGATCCAGAAATTTATCCCGACCCTCTGGAGTTCAATCCCTCACGATGGAATGTAAGTTTTATGTTCTTTCTCTGGATCACATTTATGCACATATAAAATATGTGTTTTTTGCTAATTCATACACTTGTATGTTCAACACTACAGGATTTCACACCGAAAGCTGGAGCATTCCTTCCGTTTGGAGCAGGAAGCAGACTCTGTCCCGGAAATGATCTCGCGAAGCTTGAAATATCAGTTTTTCTCCATCATTTCCTTCTCAACTATGAGTAAGTTGCATAATTTTTTTTTGCAAATATTTATATTGTACTTGATTAATACTGACAGTTCATTGTTTGTGATATTATAAGACTAATGTATGTCTATTTTTCGTTTCTCATTTGCAGACTTGAAAGGGATAATCCCGAGTGTCCGTTGATGTTCTTACCCCATTGCAGGCCTAAAGATAACTGCGTGGGAAAAGTCAAAAGAGTTTCAAGCGAAATTTGAGAAGGCATAGCTAGAAGGAGAAGGAGAGAAAAAGTTGGCATATTATCAAGTTTTATACACTTGATAATGACTATCAGCGGTTCTTTTTATTATATAAACTAGTTGCTTATGGTAGTGTTCTTGTACTTTGTTTCCTTGTGTTTGTACCTTGTTTGGTCACAAAGATCGTACTATGTTATGGTTTGTACTAGTTTATTTTCTTATCGTACTATGTCATGCTTTGTTTGTCTGCGAGTAAAATCTTAATCTTAATTAATATTATGTTTAACTATGATTCTCTCCCTGTACTAGTTTATTCTGTTATTTGTAACTTTGTTTGTTAAATCTAAATTTAAAAAAAAAGATTTTAATAATATCCAGACAATTTTTAGATGGTTATGAAACGATCATTTATTTATATTAACTAGAGTAAATAATAAAATGTAGTAATGAGATATATTTCATACTTACCATTAAAATAAACCTAATTTTCAAAAGAATAAAAAGTTGATCATAGTTACTGATTAGAAAAAAATAAAGATCAGGATTCGATCAGGATTCTCAAAAGCAGGAGACAATAACATGTAGTAAGCCTATAATCCATATTCAATTGTTTGTGGGCTGTATCACATTCTGGTCCATAAACATGCGTTAAGTCTATTGTCCATATTATCGATGTGGGTTGGATCCATGAAAAGAAAAGTTCTATTAATTTTGTTTTAGTTGTTGTAAAATATTTAAAAACCAACAATAATCATTTATAATATTATTTTATTTAATTATTGAACTAATAATCATACCACCAAAACGGCAACCCTACTCCATAGTCTAAATAAAATATTTTAAAATGTAACTCATAAAAATTGATTAAAATTATTCACTCAGAATAAAATTGAAGGTAGTGTGGTAAAATTTTCTGTTTTTTCTGCAATTTTTTTTATAAATAAATAATATTATAAAAGTTTCTATATATAAGAATAACTATTTATAAAAATTATGAAAATTTTCAATATCATAAAACAAAATATATTCAATCTTATGGGAAAAAATGTAAATGTAATAATATTGGATCAATTTGTTTTTCTTTTAATTTTATAAAAATGGTTGATTAAAATGTGATTAAAAATCATTTAACTTAGATGAGCAAGAGAGAGTAGGGTTTTACAGTGTAGTGTAAAGCGAGGAGCAGAGCACTTTGTATAAGCTTCTTCAATACTTTCAAGGTACAATTGATTTCTTATATCTGATATAGACATACATACATATATATATATATATGCATGCAAACCTTATGTGATATATAGCAGAAAAAGTATATATAACTTGAGCTCTACACATTGTTGCACACGTTTCTTTATAGTTGCAGAGTTTTGGATTCTTGATTTTGCAAAATGAGGTCTCTTTTGAGAAAAAGATTGCATTTTGATGCAATCCTGAGAAACCCATTTCATATATATCCACAAAAGTTGCTTGATTCTATGAATATTACTCATAAACCCGACCAAAACCCATGTTTTCAAGAACCTAGGGTTTCAAGAATTAGGCCCTTTTCAGCTCAGTCCAATAAATTTCCTGAATATGAAATGCCAACAGTAACATGGGGTGTTGTTCAAGGGCGTAAAGAGAAGCTTGTTTCTCGGGTTATAGTTTGTGATTACTTGAAGGGTATAGGGATTATTCCTGATGAGTTAGAGCCATTAGAGTTGCCTTCTACGGTTGATGTGATGCGTGAACGGGTTGAGTTCTTGCAAAAGATTGGTTTGACGATTGATGATATTAATGAGTATCCGTTGATGCTTGGTTGTAGTGTGCG
Organism: Oenanthe javanica; assembly: GCA_008931105.1. Lineage (NCBI taxonomy): Eukaryota > Viridiplantae > Streptophyta > Magnoliopsida > Apiales > Apiaceae > Oenanthe > Oenanthe javanica. The sequence goes on from QRFB01015221.1 coordinate 23,090, forward strand.
GAAAAATATGATTCCGGTGTTGGGGTATTTGGAAAAGGTTGGGATTCAAAGACAGAAACTTGGGGAGTTTATTAAGAATTATCCGCAAATTCTTCATGCTAGTGTTGTTGTTGAGCTTGTTCCGATTGTTAAGTTTTTACGTGGGCTTGATGTGGAGAAGCAAGATATTGGCTATGTGCTTATGAAGTANAGTGTTGGGATATTTGGAAAAGGTTGGGATTCAAAGACAGAAACTTGGGGAGTTTATTAAGAATTATCCGCAA